>BOPN01009647.1:0-2500 GCA_017312705.2 Penaeus japonicus | reverse complement strand
CATCATTTTTGCTGTTATCATTGCTATTGATATCATCATCATTTTAAGTCTCATCATCACCATCGCAGTAATTGCTATCATCATTATCATAATGATGGTGTTGTGATCAGCTCGATCGTTGTTTGATCAACCACGATCATTAACAATGATGAAGACAACACTAATTGCCAATAAAAAATCTCTAGCGTCTTTAAATGACGATCATAAAGCCATGGCATTTGCAATAAAAATCAAGCTAATGAATGTAGCAATATTTCGATGAAGTTGATATTATCAAACGAAGACGAATTAAGATTCGATGAAAGGCCAAGACAACGGCGAGGCAGAGATTGCAAAAGCGATCATATGTATTTGATTTCCTCGATGATTTGAACCAGCGACGAAAGTTGGATTCGCACAGAACTTGAGCTCATTAATCATCACTCAAAGAGGAAAATAAAGTCTCACTAAAGCGATAAATCCGAATCGCTTTACCAATGCATTAAACACTTGATGTATTTTTAAATGTTTTACGATTGCGTGATTATGACGGCGTGCGAAGAGAGATCATTAGGCCGCAGTCGTCTCCGATTCTTCTTCCTTCCTGCTTCTTCTTCTTCTTCTCCTTCTTCTTCTTCTTCTTCTTCTTCTTCTCTCTCTCTCTCTCTCTCTCTCTCTCTATCTCTCTCTCTCCATCTCTCTTTCTCTCTCTCTCTCTCTCTCTCTCTCTCCATCTCTCTCCATCTCTCTCCATCTCTCTCCCTCTCTCTCTTTCTCTCTGTTGCCTTTCTCATTGTCCCATAATGTTTCACTAAATGGGATTTTGTCTCTGTTTCTCTGTCTCTCGTAATATTATTTTTAGCTGCCCTTCCCATCCTTTTCTCATTCTTTAATTCTGCGCCACCCACTTTCCACTCCCTTTTTCCCTTATATCGTACAGTTCACTCTCCTCCCCTCCCTTCTTCCCCTCCCTTCCCTCCCTCTTTCCCCTCCCTTTTTCCCCTCTTTCCCCTCCCTTCCCTCCCTTCCCTCCCTCTTTCCCCTCCCTCTTTCCCCTCCCTTCCCTCCCTCTTTCCCCTCCCATCCCTCCCTCTTTCCCCTCCTTTCCCTCCCTCTTTCCCTTCCTTCCCCTCCCTCTTTCCCCTCCCTTCCCTCCATTTTTACCCTCCCTTCCCTACCTCTTTCCCCTCCCTTCCCTCCCTCTTTCCCCTCCCTTCCCTCCCTCTTTCCCCTCCCTTCCCTCCCTCTTTCCCCTCCCTTCCCTCCCTCTTTCCCCTCCCTTCCCTCCCTCTTTCCCCTCCCTTCCCTCCCTCTTTCCCCTTCCGTCCCTCCATCTTTCCCTCCCTTCCTTCCTCTTTCCCCTCCCCTTCCCTTCCTCTTTTCCCCTCCCTTCCCTCCCTCTTTCCCTCCCTTCCCTTCCTCTTTCCCCCTCACTTCCCTCCCCTTTTTCCCCTCCCTTCCCTCCCCTCTTTCCCCTCCCTCTTTCCCCTCCCTTCCCTCCCTTCCCTCCCTTCCCTCCCTCTTTCCCCTCCCTTCCCTTCCTCTTTCCCCTCCCTTCCCTCCCTCTTTCCCCTCCCTTCCCTCCCTTCCCTCCCTTCCCTCCCTCTTTCCCCTCCCTTCCCTCTCTCTTTACAGGGAATATGAACCGACTCCAAGATGTTAAATTGTAACGATTATGTTAAACTGCGTCTTACAGAATTATCGTAATAGCTCCAGGAGTAGATTACAGTAAAACTTCGGTCTCGGCGCAACGACCCGAACTGCTCTCGTAAGCTCATTTAGGTGGGGGGGGGGGGGGGAGGGAGTGGGGGTTGGTGTGTGGAGGAAGGGGAGGGAAAAGGTGGAGGAGAGGGAGCTCAAGGGGGATGTTAAAGGAGATGGGGGGGGGGGGGGAGGCAGTCGAGGGAGGGGGCGAATCCATTAAAACAGCTATAAGGACTGCCTGAAGACGTTAGCTGCTCAGCCTATCGGCTGTCTGGAGTTCATGGAATCATCGTCGTCCGCCCATTTGCATATGAAAGAATCTAAGCCTTCGAGGTGTTCGTTCTGGTCGGCATACTTTCTTGGGGGGGAAGGGGTGGGGGGGTGGGGGGGGAGACAAATGCTTTGGGGTGAGGGAAGGGAAGGGGGCTGAAGCGGCCGAGGGAAGTGGAAGTGTAGAGGTGCTGTTGATGCTTTCCCTGATGTCTTGGGCTCTCAAGAATGTAAAATTGTTCTTACGAAAAATTATTTGGCTTACATTAACACACACACACACACACACACACACACACACACACACAAACACTTAATTTCTGTATTTGTTTGTTTTAACGTTTTATGATTTAGTGAAACATATGAAAGTGATGGAAATAGCATGGAGGTGAATAGAGATGATCCTCGTTTCAAGTCATGAATATGATCCGCTTATTCAAATAAGCGAGAAGGAGAAATGGAGACAGGCAGAGAGGGAGAGGGAGGGAGAGGGAGAGAGAGAGAGAGAGAGAGAGAGAGAGAGAGAGAGAGAGAGAGAGAGAGAGAG
>BOPN01009646.1:27500-30532 GCA_017312705.2 Penaeus japonicus | reverse complement strand
ATATATATATAAATATATATATAAATATGTGTGTGTGTGTGTGTGTGTGTGTCTTTTTGTGTGTGTGTGTGTGCGCTGTATATCGCAAGTGATTGATTTAGACTCCGGTGTTTGGAAATATGAAATTCAAACTTCTTTCTCCTAGTTATTTTACCCTCAACGCCTCTCTTCTTCCTACGTTTGGACTACTGATAAAAGTACCACTGCTACTATTTTGTTCTATTACCATTGTTACTACTACTACAACAATTCTTCTCCCTTCTCCTTCCCCCACCTCTTTCTCCCTCCCATCTCCCTCACTCCCCTCTCCCCCTTCTCCCCCTTCTCCCCCTTCTCTCTCCCCTCTTCTCCTCCTCCATCCACTCTCCCCTTTCTCCCTCTCCCTCCTCTCTTCGTCCCCCCTTCCTCCTCTCCCCCACTCCCCCCGGCTGTGTATCTTGCCTGGCATGAAGCCGGAGTTAACACGAGACATAATGGTTATAAACGTTCTTGTGGAAACTGGAATTTGGGGCTCGTAATGGCCGCACGCGATGGGATTCTTAGCCCCAAAATCTCCAGACGTTTTGCATAGTCTTAAGATTTCTCTGAGATTTTTTAGGGGGGTGAGGTGGTGGGGGAGGTTGAGTATTGTTATTACATATATATATATATATATATATATATATATATATATATATATATTTATTCATTTATTTATTCATTGAGGTCTATTTCTGTGTCTCTTTTTCTCTCTATCTGTTTGTATATTTAAATTTCTTGCAATTTATTTATCTATCCATATTTCTCCCTATTTATTTATCTAATGTATGTTTCTGAGTCTCTATATCCCGCTCCTCAGCCCCCTCCCTCTCCTCCATCCCCTGCACCTAGCCCCCCCCCACCTCCCATCTCAATTCCCTCCTCCCTCTATCTCCTGCAAGCCCCCCCCCCTCCCCCCATCTCGGTTCCCTCCTCCCTCCATCCTCTCAAGTTAAGATGTTCCGGCAGCTAAGTTTTCCCTCATTCAAGATTCAACTTCTCGCTCACCGGCGTTTTGTATGGCTAGATTCGGCATCAAAAATTCAAGGGGGCGGCGTTCCCCTGCGAGCCCGTGTCACCTGCTGGCTCTCAAATGGTCCTTCTTAGCCTCCGGGGGGCTTTGGGGGATAAAGGGGGGGGTGGGGGTGGAGGGAAGGGAATGGCGGGGGAGGTATGTAGGAGAAGAGAGGGTCGGCCGGTCAAGTGTGTGTTTTGGAGCGGGCTGGGTGTGTATGTAAGACCGTTTTTTAAAGTGTGTGTGTGCATTTGGGTGGTCTTGTGTGTGTTTTTCATGTATGAATGTATATATATATATATATATATATGTATATATATATATATATATATATAATATATATATATATATTTATATATTTATACATATATATATTTATATATATATATATACATATGTATGTATGTATGTATAAATGTTTGATTTTTGGTTGCTTACCTGTTTGCGTGTTTGGTGTCCGTATGTGCGTGTGTTTGCAGGAGAGACATGCAAGCGGGCAGGCTGGCAAGCAAGAAAGCAGGCAAGCATACAGTTAGGTAGTCAAACAGAGAAGACGAGAAGGACTGAAGTGAATAGCGGACTTCATCCACACGACCTGAAATGCCTCCAAGCAACTTGAGAGGAGACGTCAGTCAAGGCGAGACCCGAGCGCCGGAGCCGAGGTCGGCCGTAGTTGATTTGCGAGACCACATCAAGGTGTTAATGATTTATTCTGATTGTTGTTGTTTTTTTGCATCCTCATTCTTCATCAGTGACTCCCCATGATGAACGAGCTATTCGGACCCTCACTGTATATTGAATAAGGCAGATCATGTATGTCTGTAGATCCCAACACGTAAGTAATTGGATTTCTTCTGTGTTGTCTGTGAATGATGGTATAGTGAAAGTATAGTGACGCTTCCTTAGGGCACACGGCGGGACGAGTGGGGTCCTCTCCTGGGGTTCCACACCTGGGGTCCTCTTCTGGGGTCCCCTGCTTAGGTCCTCTCCTTGGGTCACGCCCCCCCCCCTTCAGTTGACGGTCCACCACCCAAAGCAACTCCTCTTTTCCCCTTTTTTTCTCTCTTTTTTCATACGCCGGTCCTGAGTGCCCAGCTTTTGTTTCTGTTTCCTCCGCCTTGTAAGCGCGCCTCGGGGAGTTCTCGTGCATTATCCACATTCATGAAATTTTATTTACGCGCAAAATAGTTGTTTAAAAAGGGGAGTTGATATTGAAGAGAAAACAGAGAGAGAAATAACCGCCCGCATGAGGATAAGCAGCGTCTCTGCGAAGAAGAGGAACGAGAGAGGGAAGGCGTTGAGCTGGAGAGGGAGGAGAGAGGAGGGAGAGAAAAGGAGCTGGGAATGAGGATAAGGATGGGGATGGGAGGGAGGGAGGGAGGGAGGGAGGGAGGGAGGGAGGTGGAAAGGGAGAGAGAATGTGTGTGTTTGTGTGCATATATATATATATATGTGTGTGTGTGTGTGTGTGTGTGTGTGTGTGTTTGTAGATAGATAGATAGATAGATAGAATATATAAGATTATGTATACATATAAGATAGGCAACGTCTCAGAAATAGCAAGTACCGAACCCCCCCCAACCCCCATCCCCACCCCCACCCCGCCCGAGCAACTCGCCTGCGCCCCAGGAATCCCCAGAGGATCCGGCCGGAATTGTCAGCCGAGAGGACACAGCCAGGGTTTTCTTCCATCGTCTCGTCATAATTCTCGAAGTCAGACGCAGCGGCGAAATACGCGTGATGCCACTGGGGAGGGGCGGGGAGGGAGGAAGGGCACAGGAAGGAGGGAGGGGGCATGGAGGGAGTAGGGGTAGGAAAAGTAGGGGCAGGGGGTAAAGCGGGGTACTGGAAAAAGAAGGGAAAGAAGGGACAGGGAGGGAGGGAGGGAGGGAGGGAGGGAGGGAGGGAGGGAAGGGGAGATGCGTCTTTGAATGAATTTTTTACGCATCATCGGACGCGAGTTGTTACGCTGTCTTTTTTTATTCCTTTTTCTTTCCCT
>BOPN01009646.1:10000-17500 GCA_017312705.2 Penaeus japonicus | reverse complement strand
TTGTTGCTTCTGTTGTTGTTGTTGTTCATCATCTTCTCCTGCAATGAATACAAAATCATTCTCTCGGTGACATTTTCCTGGATTGATAACAATCAGTTCTTGTTGTGTTTATTTAATTTCTAATGATTTATGAGATGTTACAGAGTGAAGGTTATCAGGAACAGGTTTCCATATCTGTCTGCGTTCATATTGTTAGTGGCGAAGGAGCGCTTGTTGCGAGATAAGGGTGGGAGTGTGTGCTTCATTTGTCTCGTTGCCTTTGCTGCTGGTGGTAATGGTAACGGTGGTCTCTCTCTTTTTCTCTCTCCCTCTCTTTCTCTTTCTTCTCTCTCTCTCTCTCTCTCTCTCTCTCTCTCTCTCTCTCTCTCTCTCTCTCTCTCTCTCTCTCTCTCTCTCTCTCTCTCTCTCTCTCTCTATCAGTATCTTGACAAATATGTTTTTTTAAACTAAATTGTAACTGTCCGTTCCTTTTTTTTTACTTCATGCTATTAAGAAAAAGGTCATAGCCACAGTAAATGCTAAGAGGGTAGGAAAAAGCTTCTAAGGATGAAAACAAAATAAAACGAGAGGTAAACGGATAGAGAAATGAATGCCCTTTCAGTACTTGCGATGAAGTAGTCTTCCCTTGTTTCATTCTTTCCCCTCTTTTTCTCGCAAGTGGCCTTGCCGACGACTCCGCACAGACGAAGACCGCGCTAGTCTTCTTGTTCAAGCACTTACAATGATAAGACTGATGTTAGGCATCTTTATTCCTTTGCTATGCCCCCCTATGTCATTTTCGGGGTTTGGTGAAAGTTGAGTGATTGGCAAACTTTTGAGTATGGAACATAGACGGAGCTAAAGTCGTGGTGGTTTTAAACCAGTCGCCTCTCTCTTCCTTCCAATTTAATTTTCATTTTCAAGCACGTCTTTATTTTATTGAGAAATTGTATTGTCTTCCTTCGTCATATCTGTCCACCTCCTTCTTCCTTTACCGCCCCCCCCCCCCCCCCAAGCCTCCAGTACCTCTCAAGCTTCCAGAATCCGTGGCTTTGCTCCTTCAAAGGTCGAGCACACGGAGGGATAATGAGGCTTAAAGGCAATGAAATTAGGAGATAAACGAAATTACAGCCGAGAGGAAAACAAAGGAGGGACGTCCATCTGTCTGTCGCCAACCTCTCGGTCCACTCTTCCTTGGCTCCATCACTTCTTTCTATAGTTCTCTCTCTCGCTCGCTCGTTCGCTTTGCATGCATGTGTGCATATGTGTATGTGTGTGTTTGTGTGCGCACGCGCGCGTTAGCCCCTCCTCTTGCCCCCCTTTACCTGCCTAATTGTATTAGTCCGCAGTGCCTCCTCGTCAGGCCTTCCTTGACCCGTCCCACCCTATTGCGGTGACCTTCTCTCTCCTAGTCCACTTTGGAGAATATGCCATGACCTTTTTCGTTCATTACGGGTAAAACTTCAAACGGATTATGACGTCAGTCGCCTTTTGGCAGGTTAGTGGTCGCTCATGAATGCCCTCCATTTGGAAAGAAAACGAAACATAAACAGAGGATTCTGTGGATAATGCTGGCTAATTTGGATAATCAAGTCCCCTCTCCCTCCCCCCTTCCCTTACCTCCGGGAGAGAGCCCCCCCCCTCCCTTCCGTTGCGAGGGCCGGTGCTACAATATGGTTAATGGTGACGCTGATGACATTAGGTCCCATTGCCTTGTTTGGACACAGGACGTCAGGACTGACTTAGAGCTTCGGCGTCGGTAAGGGGTTTAGGGTTCCACAAAAGGGGTGAGTGGCCCTGCTGCTTCCCTCCACCTCAGCGACTCAGTACGCCCAGCATGGGTTGACCTCGAATGACCCGAGCGCGCTGCAAATTTAATTAATCGTACGGGCGGGCTATTTTGGAGGGGTTTCATTCTGCCAAGAATTCATAAGCCACGCGGGGAAACCTTTTTTATCATACGCGAGACGAGACGTATTTCACGCTTTACGATCTCCTTCCCTTCTCATATTTACCGGCAGAATTTTCGAGCTCGCCAGAAAAAAGGGAAACGCAGGTCAAGGATATTTCATGTTTCCCGCGCTCACGCAAACGTTCGCGCCGGCGGCTGAAAAGGAAGCTCGAGCGAGGTAACGAACCTAATATGGCTGCGGGGAGCCGACCAACAAGTGTATTAGGGAGCTGGTAACTGCCAGCATGCCGTGGCACTCCCTCATATCATGCCAGCATGGTGGGGAACCGGGGGGGGAGGGGGGACGGGTATTATGACCACACCATACGGGCGTGAGAGGATGGATGGAATCTTTATTTAATTTTACACATGCGGTATACAGTATATACGTGCTTGTATATGTAGCCTATATATATATATATATACATATATATACATATATATATATATATATACATATATATATATATATATATATATATATATATATATATATATATATATATGTATATGTATATATATATATATATATATATATATATATATATATATATATATATGTATACATATATGTATATATATATATATATATATATATATATATATATATATATGTATATATATATGTATATATATATTTATATTTATATATTTATATATATATTTATATATATATATAAATATATATAGAGAGAGAGAGAGAGAGAGACAGACAGACAGACAGACAGACAGACAGACAGACATATGAGAACATTCATAAATGCCTATAGCCGTTTAAAAAAACGATACGAGGATTTATGTACAGAAGAATGTGAAGAGATATTTATGATAAAATTAAATGTTCAAATTTAGTATGAACATCTAAACTGCAGCACGTAACTCTCGCGCCAGTAGACAAACTGTTAAAGTTTGCCGCGGGGAGTGTTGAGAGGGCAGTGTTCGCCTCGCAATGGGTCAAAGGTCATAATTAGTTAATATACACCTCCTTTTCCCCACCCCTTTTCATCATCTTAATTGGTGTTATGATCACACTAGTTTACGTTTTTGTTTCCTTGGTTAGAGAGTATGAATGATAAAAAAGAAAAACACCCCGACAACTTTGTTAAATAGGCAGTTTCAATGCAACGTTGAAATATGATTTGCCAGTCGAGATCTATGATAGTTAGACTTGCTCGGCCCCGATATACCAATCTTCTGCTCTCCACGCTGGCATGGAGAGCCAAAAATGCTCAACTATCCTCAGCTTCAATGCGTGGAATATAAATGCTCTTACTGTTCCTGAAACTAAGCTTTCTGCGCTAAGTTTCCCGCAGCGGTTTTGAAGTAGATTACCTACGTCGTCAGAAAACCTTGCTGTTCCTGTAATGGCGGAGAAAATTAATGTCTTTTTCTGGAGTAAGGTTAATAGATTGTGACCATATAATTGTATCCGCATAAAACCGTGCTACATTCTTCCATCCGATACACGAATTATAAAGATTGAATCAATGTTAATTAAGGTCACTAAAGGTCAAAGGGTAATCCCCTTTTCCCATCCTGAAGATGTTAGTTTACTCGGAATAAGTGGTGGATGAGTGTGTAAGACTTCGCTGGAGGGAGTGTTTATAGACCCTGGCAATCATGTAGCCACAGAATACAAAATGGACTTATAGGCTACCGGCCCGTGTAAGTTACCCCATTGGACGCTGATGACCGTAACCAACTTCCTGTGTAATGCAACCTGCCATAGGAACGCATCTGTTTGCATAAATAGCCTGAAATTAATGTCATAAGAAATTAAAGGAAAGTCGACTGGAAAGAGCTTTTTGTTTCATCTAAACCCTGTTAGACGATATCAGAAAACTTATTAAACAAAAAATATACAAGCAAACATGGAGGAAAACATCTTGTATATTAGCTTATATGTTTATGATATTTTGAAAGGAAATAATAAGAAGGGGGAAGAGTGCTATGGCAGTCGAGAAAAGTGGGCGGGGGTGACAAAGTGGATTTTCAATTTTTAGCCTTTTACGTTGTCATAGTTCGCAGGCATTGGCGTTAAAGTTCTCTATTGTTGGCAATTGCCAGTTGATTGTTTTTTTCCCTTTCCATCCCGCCCTCGCGCCGCTCCCCTGCCTTCCTTGGTGGCGAGCACCTTCGTCTGTATTTCTGTTCAGATGTGCAGCTGTCCCTCGATAATGGTTGAATTTTTCTTCCGCTTTCTTCTTGGATGTCGCTCTTCATCCTAACCTTCCTGCGTCTGCCTCGTCTAGCTCTTTATCCTCTTCTTCTTTCTCCTTTTCTTTCTCTTTCTTAATTTCTTTTTTTTTCTCCTTTTCTTTCTTCATTTACTTTTTTCCTTCTACTTAACCTTTTCGTTTTCATTATCATCATTATTATCTTCATTCTTTTCCTCCTCCTCTTCATATTCCTACTTTCTCCTCTCCTGCCTCCTACTTTCCTCGTTCACTCCCTCCCGGCCTCCCCCCTCCCTCCCTCACCTACACCCTCCCTCCCCCCTACCTCCCTCACTCACTCCTTCCCTCCCCCTTCCTCCCTCACCCACACCCTCCCTCCCCCTCACCCACTCCACTCCGTAAGGTTTGTGACGCCCTGGTGTACGTATTGCACTTGTTGCAGTGAATTACCAGAAGATCGTTCATTATGCAAGAATGTATTAGGTGTTGTACTCATTAGATTTTTTTCTCGTGTATTGCATATCCTATAATATTAGATTTAAAAAAACAGATTTTACGTTACGTCATCAGTTTGAAAGCTGATTTTCTTGTAATTTATTAGTCTGATCAATGTCAATGTGGTAGTGCAAAACTAAGTCAAATTTCATTTTTTCTATACTATATACGTTATACTAAAGCTTGACTTCCACCGATGGTTAAATGTGTATCTGCAGTATGGCGGGGGCAATTTTCTTTCAATAAATGAATATTTCACGTGATCCCAAATTACATGACCTTTTGATCTGTGTAAACCTTAATGTCAGCTCAATCTTGATCATTTCCCCATATTTTAAAGTAACATTTCAGGACCAACAACATGTAATTTTCGTATGGTTGGTCGGATCAGGGTAATGATTATTGTAGGTACCCTTGTTCTGAAATCTTTGAGAATTTCGTTTTTGAAAGGTATACCAATAAAGTACATTTTATTAACATCAGTATGTTCTTTGTCTTATTTTCTGAAGCATTAGTTCCTAGCCAAGCTAAAATGTTGATCCTGAGAGTGCTATGGTTTATTTTGATCTATGTTTTACCCTTTGCCCTGTGGTGGCCGTGATTCAATCATTTCTACGTCCAGTCTTACCCTTATAATCAGACATCAATTTCCAATTTATTGCTGGGTTAAAGAAGTGCTGACCAAGGTTTTGAAATGAAAAGTTTACTTCAAAGCTGCAATAGGTAACTTGGGGTACATGATTTGTTCACGGGAATTCACTCAGCTGATAGATATGCCCAAAGAGGTCATTGATTTTATTACAAATACTTGTCTTGTCCTTAATATGATTATTGATATATAGATTTTTAAAACTATATATCAAACTATATAAGTAATATTTGAGTAATAGCCCTAGACTTCAACAGAAGATCAGTCAATTCAGGCACAAGTGCACTGTTCTGTAAATATACAGTTTTAACTCGAGTCAAACATTTAGTTATATTTTCACAATGTATCAGCTACTTTGTATTAGCTACTCTCCCCACTTCCCCCATCCCCCTTCCCTCTTTTCTGCCCCCTTCTCGCCCTCCTGCATCCTCTTTCTTCCTCCCTTCCCCTCCCCCCTCCCTCCCTCTCAACGGCTAAGGGCAAAGGAGGTGACGGATTTGACGCCTCGCTCTTGTACGGCCGGGAATTAGCTCGTCTCAGAGGTGGCGTTGACTGACGTGGCTTCCGTTTCTCGGTGACCCAGCCTGACCCAGGTTGGTATTTTTCATCCTTTCGCCTGTAATTATAGGCGATTGATAATTACACATTGGTAACTGTATCCCATGCTAGTCTATCTCTCTCTCTGTTTCTTTCCTCGTGCGTTTTATTGGGATTTTTTGTATGCCAAAAAAGGGTTAAACTGACCTGACTAATTCTCCTCATTGTCCCTCCAGTCAAGACCGACCTCACTATTGTGGTGACTCCTACCAGCTTTCCGCTTCGTCTCCCCCCCCCCTCTCTCTTTCTCCCACAGGATGCATGTACAGGCGAGACGAGGTCAGACAAGCTGTTTTTATAAGCAGGCTAAGCGACGCCCAAAGTCAGATGTGATTAGAGGGAGGAAAGGGGCGTGGCTGACGTATGTCCGAGCGGCGGCGGAAGGAGAGAAGGGAATTGCCGTGTAGGATTATTTTTCCCAGAGGATTGTGCATATATTCTGAAATATTTGCTGTTTTGGAATATAAAATGATTATGTTCTATCAATCATAAAACATTTGTATGGATACACAAGTGGCCTTATATCGGTGTGTTTTATAAGTATGTATGTTTATACGTATGCACGGTCACGCTCGTCACATACAGTACATCAAAATAGATACATATATCTACACACACATGTGTATTTATACGTATGTATGCCCTGCATATATGCATGTGCCCAATTAGTTTCGTACATATACCGAATAGGGATGTTATATTTGTGATAGAGTATACCACTAATGTACCTCCACTAGTTTTTTTCCTCGACACCTAATGTCTATCGCAGGAAAAAAAAATGTATCTTTGCGAATCCACTTATGTTGGAGAGCCTGCAACCTTGACTGAGGAAAGTGTACATGTGTATTTATTTCTAATCACTTTCCTTGTGTTTCGGTACCCACCGCATCAAGGGTTGAAGTTCAGTCTGTGGTGATTTGGGCAAGAAACTCCATTTTTATAAAGGGATAAAAAAGGTAGATGAGAAATTGTGTGATTACCCCCATATGTGATTATAATCGCGGTTGCCATCAACTTTTCTTTACATTTTATCTGCCATCCGTATTTTGGTCGACGAATAGGATCCCCCACGAGGGAATGATTGAAAGGAAATAGCATTTCGCCTTTTTAGGTCATGTGGGGATGTGAGGTCAAAGTGAAACAACACAGAAAACAGTCTCTTTGTTGGCCTTGTCCCAGCTGGTCTGACCTGCAGACCCCTATTTCGGGGCTACGATAGGAAGGGGGGGGAGGGGGGCAAGGAGAGTGGCTGTGGGTGACAAGTGAAGGAGCACTTTTACTGTACTGAAGGTTTATGTTCTCTGCTTGTTAATGCTCTTTGTCCGGTATTGGCGATTCGACAAGACAATGTGTCGTACACAGCTCTGAAGAAAGGTGGAACATGTAGAAAGAAATAAGGAAAGAACGAGACTCCGAAAATCCCATTCATTTCCCAAACACGTCGACAAGTACCCAAGGCAGACGCAGAGGAGGAGGACGCTAAGTTGCATTGACATTCACAACTTACATTCGCCGACAGAGAAACTTTTTCCTCCATCAACTCAAAATTTATCTCAAAGTGTCAGCGTGAATAAGCTTTTCCCGCAACCAGTCGCTTCAAAGAACCTTTTTTTCGTTCGCCCAAGTTAGACGTGTTATCGTGTCTATGCGTA
>BOPN01009646.1:2500-5000 GCA_017312705.2 Penaeus japonicus | reverse complement strand
AAGAATAGTGAGAAGAAGAAAAAGAAGAAGAAATAAAAAAGGAAGAACAGGAGGAAAAATATGAAGAAAAAAGGAAGAAGAGGAATTCAACAAGGAAAGAGACATGAACAGATTAGACTAAACGACCGGAGTGAGAAACGAGCAGCGGGGATCGGAAGAGGAACCAAACGCGGAAAAGGAGACGCGACGTTGAGCTGAAGAAAGAGGCGGTGGTTAAGAGGGGCGGCCGGACAGGACTCCCGTGACCGCAGCCTTGGGGTCGGGTGAACTGCCACCGGCGGAGGGACGGCGGAGGGCGGAGGGCGGAGGGGAGGAAGTCAGTGAAGGAGAGAGAGAAAGGTGAAGAACGAGCGAGGGAGGGAATGGGAGGGAAAGAGGGAGATAGAAAGATGAAAGGGGAGAGAGGGTGGGAATGAGAGAGAGAGAGAAAGAAAGAGAGAGAGAGAGAGAGAGAGAGAGAGAGAGAGAGAGAGAGAGAGAGAGAGAGAGAGAGAGAGAGAGAGAGAGCGACCTACCGAGTGAGCTGAATACGCCCCCAGACGGCATAATGGAGAAGGAAGTGTAAGTTACAAACACACTTTATTTATCCCGTGCCTTGAGTACTCCCTAACCGAGCGTTCCTCGGGTCTTCGTTCACCTCCCTTTCCGTCCTGTTTGGTTGTCTCTTTATTTAAAATTTCGTATTATTTCTTTCGTGTTTACGATGTGGCGTTTTGATTGCCTGTACTGCAGTTTTAATGCGATGCGAAGTGCCTGATCCGTTGGTTGGGCCGCACGTTAACGCTGAACGCAGGTTATTTTTGGTGGAAAACTGCGTAATGCAAAGCTCAGTGTCAACAAAGTAATATAAATGCAACATCATCATGCACTGAATGAAAATGAATGGCGGCTTGGAATAACAATAACACAACAGAGAAGAAGAAAAAAAATGTAATAACACCTCAGGGCAACAACAGAAAGTTTATTATTTTCTGAGAAAGTCCGCCGCGCCCTTCTTGCCCCGACGCCGCGTCCCGGAGCGTCGCACCAATTTGTTACTTCAAGCCGGGAATTTTCGTATAATCTCCTCCCCTTGCTACCAGGGCCTTCAAAGAGTTCCTTCTTGCTCCTTTGATATTTGTCAATCTGCTATCTTCTTATACAGAGGCACGCGAGTGTGTGTGTGTGCGCCCACACACACACACACACACACACACACACACACACACACACACACACACACACACACACACACACACACATATATATATATATATATACATACATATACATATATATATATATGTGTGTGTGTGTGTGTGTGTGTGTGTGTGTATATATTCATGCAAACATCTATGCTTCTTTCCATTACTCTCTCTCCCTCTTTCTGACATTTGCCTTTTGTCTGCCTTCGGTTCAAGCGTCCCCAAGTCCCCCATATCTTTCTCTGAGTTACCTCCCTTTGCCTCTGTTCTATTCCATCCATTCATCCTGCCTTTCTCTTCCTTCTTCCTCACCTTTGCTCTTTTCAGCTCTTAAATGCCCCCATCTTCCGCCCCTCTAAGCCCCTAGTCATCTTTGCTTCGATCCCATACCCAACGCTCTCTCTCTCTCTCTCTCTCTCTCTCTCTCTCTCTCTCTTTTCTTTCACCGTCACCCGCTGTCTTCGTTAAGAAAATATACACGAGAAATAGTATTTGCCTTTTTTATATGATTCTATAAGAAACCCACTCGAATCAACCATCTCCAGCCACAGACCACCTGTCCCGTCACAACCCATTAGAGAGCGAATCGCCCTCCCCCCCTCCCCAACTTATCCCGTCCCTCTGCCACCCTCCATCCTACCCCCTCCATCCTACCACCTACATCCTCTGAAGCACATTAAGGCCACGACGACTATTGTGAAGGTCCCGTACACTAAGACCTTTCACGGCTATAGATGGTTCCCTTTTTTCCACCATCTTGTCCATTCCCAGTCGCGGCGAAATTTGACGTATAGGGTCAACCCGCCTTCCATTCGGCTGATGGCAAAGCTTTGTGGGAGGCTGATGGATGGCCTACACCCCCCTCCTCCTTCTCCCCCCCTCCCTCTTCCCGTTCATCCGTTCTTCCACCTCTCTCTCTTCCCCTTCCCCTCTCCCCCTAGCCTGTACCTCACGCTGACCTTAAGCATTGTTAAAAGGTCTAAAATGATATGTGGTAAGGTCTTGCTCGCTGTCCGTTGGTGTGTCGCGAAAGGCTATATATTGGGACGGCTCTATTAGTTGCTTCGGTAAATACGAGGTGCACAGTGGGTCGTGTTGTGATTCTGGTCGGGATTTGAGAGTTATCCGGATACCCGGGGAGAGAGAGAGGGAGAGAGAGAGAGAGAGAGAGAGAGAGAGAGAGAGAGAGAGAGAGAGAGAGAGAGAGAGAGAGAGAGAGAGAACTTATACCTGCTCAGCGCAAGTATTAGCTGAGGCCAAGCAGCTCCACCGCAGTCTGGGGGACGAGATCGCCTTACCCGTGGGAAGGAGGCATA
>BOPN01009644.1:25000-27500 GCA_017312705.2 Penaeus japonicus | reverse complement strand
TACACACACACATACACACACACACACACACACACACACACATCAACGTTCCTTGTAACCTCCTCCCTTCTAAAAATCCTACATATGAAACGCTTTGATATCAACAACAACATTTTTTTGGACAACTAAAACCTAAGTGATCAACAGAGATTAGCAGCAAAAGGTTAGTTTCTATAGTTTTGCAACAGTTTCCAGACCAACACCTGGTGAAGGGACGGACGGACTATATGCAATTGTACCCCAGCCCTTTGTGCTTCAATGGAAGGATTAATGTGTAGGAGAGACAAGTCATGGCTCGGACCCGGATGATGTGTGAGTTGCCCTCAGCTTTACGTGTCCTGCAAAGCGATGAATATCAAAGTAATTTATGTACTTTGCTCTTTGTTTGTAGTATATATGATTGTTACTGAGATATAAGTGATGTTTTTTTCATACTCTGTTTCTCTCTTGTTGTTATTGGTGTTGTTATTATCGTTTTTGTTATCGTTGTTATTATGATTATCATCATCATCATTCTCGTCATCATTATCATTATCATCATCATCATCATCTTCATCGTCATCGTCATCATCGTCGCAAATTAGCATTGCAAGGATCGCAAACGTTTATCCTTTAATGATCTAGAGTTTGTCGTGCAATTAGGCAATGAAGGCCATTGGGAACTCTTTCGAACACATACTTCCAAGATGCTTGCAATCCTTTTTTTTCACTCATATCCAAATCCAGTTCAAGCAAGCAAAGGGATTGCCATCATTCCCCTAAATGTTTGTGCAATCTGCTTGGCAACTTACCTACCATTACCTTCACTAGAAATGACTTCGGGACGCTTCGTATTCATCAAACACATTCGCTCCGGTGTTGTGAGGGTAATCGGTTCATTCACCGTGCCTTTGACCTACTTTCCCCTCTTCCATCTTCTCCCCTCATCCCCCATTTTCCCCCCTCCTAGAATCCCCCCCCTCCCCCCTTCCCACTTCCTGATCAAACTGAGTATCCTTCACAGTCGACTAGAATCAGCGAGAGTTAACGAGAATCACTTAAGGTTCAGCCGAGTCTAAGTCCGTGAGATTCAGTCAGGAGAGGGGGAGAGGTGTAGTGAGGGGGGGGGGGGCATGAAATCAGCTTAGACTCTTAGAATCTTATTACCCGTTTCAGATACAACAGGAAATGTGTCATGAAATATTTCTTTAGAGGTTGGAGCTGTAAGAATCGTTTCCCCTTTTCAATCCATTAGGCAACAGAAGGCTCGTTGGTGAAATATCAATATCATCCTTATTCATTTTCATTAACTGAACATTTGATACAAAGGTATATATTCATTTTGCTTTTTATTCGTATTGTTGTTAATATTGCTTTCATTATAATAACGCTAATACAGATGATGATAATGATAGTGGTTATCACTTGTTGTCATTATCATTATTATTATTATACGTCACCGCAAATCGCATTTAAGCAAATAGGGCGCTTTTATTTTGCGCTACATAGTGTGCTTATTCTTCCTATGCTTAATTAAGTTATAGTATTCACGTCGGTGGGAAAGGTAACGCCGTATCTATTAAATCGGTGTTTCCGTTAGCGCAGCCGCAAAGAGGGCACCCTCTCCCCTTGCTCCCAAGCACAGTCGTTTTCTTTACGGGGGGACTTCGAAAATTTACTCGCTACAACCAGAATCACCATCATTACCACTATCATCATTACCATTACCATTACTATTATCTTCTTTATAATTTGTGTTATAATTGTTGTCATAACCATCTTGATTATTATCAATATCATCACTAATACTATTGTTATTCTAATTTTAACCATTAAAATTCTATTACCATTTTCTTAATGGCCATCAGCCATCTGGTCAGTACAGTGGTAGCGCACCGGCCTCACATCCCCGTGGTCAGCAGATCGAGGTCGTGAGTTTCCACTGTCGCCTGGCGGTCACTACCGTGGCTGGACATCAAAGTGGGCAAGGACCAAGCTCAGATTGCCTCGTTGGCACTCGTTGGCACACTCTCACGAGTCAACTCTCGCTGACGCAGACAGGCTTGCCAATGTGCATGTAAGCCTTACGAAGCATCTGCTCCGCAAATCTGACTTATTCTTACCCTTCATTGTCATCAGCGTTATGACTCTTATGGCGATTCTTCTTATTATTATTATCATCATCTTCACATTACTGTATCTTGATTATCATATTCATTTTCATCGCTTTTTCATTACTACCTCTGTATTACTATATATCGTCATCACAAGTATCTTAATTATTACATACTGATTATCACTCTCATTGCTATTATAAATAAGTACAAACATAAATTCCTTTATTCAAAACCTTCATTGGGAACCAACGTACCGTTTTCTCTCTCGCGTTCTTATATAAGTACCACCAACATAATATAAACTTCGGTATCACCTCTGGCAATAGGGTTAGGGAAGTTTAAGTTGCCGAGAGTCAATCAAGAGAGTTTGCAAAGAGACATACTAACAGTTGGCTCAGACATGT
>BOPN01009642.1:15000-20000 GCA_017312705.2 Penaeus japonicus | reverse complement strand
CAATAAATAAATAAATAAATATATATATATATATATATATATATATATTCATTTATTTATTTATGTATATTCATATTCACAAAGAATACAAAATGCTGTACGAGAAAAGAAATATATTCAACACTCCGTGTTCAAGCTTTAATCTCTAAGGATAATACATTTCCATGATCATATCAAATAAAGGAAAAGAGTAAACAACAATAAAAAGAGATTAAAAAAGAAAAAAAAAAAGAAAACGCAACATAACATACAGGAATGAATAGAACGCAAATGTGTTATTTGTTTATCGAGGACGAAATAGCCTCGCTCTCGGCGTGTGGTCCCGCTGTTTTGTTTTTTGGGTGAATATGTATAACGCCATTTCCCAAGCCGTAATGATCTGACCGTACTGAGAGGGGTACTTACTGAATATGAGAGCCCGTGTGTCATACGTAAGAGTAGATGACACCAGCGAATTTCAAATGCGGAGGCTCTCTTTCCCCCCTGTTTTTTTGTCGTTTTAATGTTGCGGGTTTTTTTTTTGGTAATGGCGGTGTTGTTTTGTTTGGTGTTGTTGTTGTTTTTGTTGTTGTTGTTAATGTGGAGGATGTTGGAGATTATTGTTGATGGTTATTATGTGATGTTGTGAGTGATATTTTGTATGTATATTCATTTTGATGTACGTGTGTTGGACTGGAGGTTCGTTAACATTGGAAAATTTGAAACGCATCGCTATTTTTTTTTTTTTTTTAACTGGTGTTGATGATGGACGTGATATTCTGTGGTCCTGATGATGTTATGTAGATTTTGAGTTATTTTAATGAATCCAGTGCTGTTGAAAATATTATCTGGCTATTTGGTCTATGGAAAGATAATAGGAACCTTTATTTTCTTGAACATTTTTAAATACTTCTTTACCAAACATGACATCAATATTTTGTGATAAGTGATTAATATTTTCTGAAGAAATATAAGCCTCGGATGCCTTCATAACGCCAGAGTGATGGGTCAAGATGAGATTTCTGTTTATTGCCTCTTTCTCTCTGAACTAAAATCCTCTCCACACCCACCCGCCCCCCCTCTCTATTTCTCTCTCTCTCTCTCTCTCTTTGTCTCCCTCACTCTCTCTTTCCTTTCCTCTCTCTCTCTCCCTCTCTTTCTCTTTCTCTCTCTCTTTTCTCTCTCTCTTCTTCCTGTGTTCCCTCCGTATACCTCTTAACCGACACAAAGGGATGAGTGATGCTGGTCTACTGGATAAAGCACTGCAGCACAACCTAGGTAATTAAGCAACCAACATGGCTATGCATGTTGTGGTGAATAAACCGTGCAAAGAGAGAAAATTAATGGAACATAAGAAGACATAACTAGATTCCGATAATGATTCCCCCACCAACAACAGGATAAAGTGAAACACATCAAATTAAGAGCATGATAAAAAAAGGAATTAATCCAGCCTTACAGTGTCACTAGAAATAAGGACTTACAGCAAAATAAACTGTTGATACATATACATAAACTTTACGCAGCAGAATCAACACAGCAACTTCAAGAAGCAGCAAAACGTGAGACACGCACACACACACACACACACACACACACAAACACACGACATGAGTGAGAACAAGTACAAACGCACAGACATCTAACACACGATAAACACGGTGTCCTTAAACAAACACAAGTGCAAACAAACACACAACAAACAACCAGCCAGCAACTCCCACATACTTCCAGCGTCGGACCGAGATGGCATGACACATCAAGCCCTAAATAGCTGAGTAATCCCAGCTATCATATGGATTATCATGGCTAAGCATAGATGGCTTCCCCTCCAGCCTCCAGTGCGTGATGAGTCCTCCAGCGCTGTTATTACTCCCATTTCATCATTTTACGAGATTCTTATGCAAGAAGCAGCATTGTGCACAAGACGGAAGAATTAGCATTTCCTTGCAAGATGCTCTGTCGTTACTGTGCGTCGAGACAGCTAACAGTTCATCGCATCTGCCATAATGCTCGCGTGGCAGAAGCAGGCCTTCAGGGCAACAGCCATTATGAGCTCCGTTCATTGGTCGCTACCTTCGAAGAGCTTATTGAATAGCCCCTTTTCCTCTCCTTCGCCTACGTAAGAATAAATCTAATTTCTCCTTCTCCCTCCTATGATTTTACTCAAAACTCGTGTTATTGCAAATTGAATGCTTAATAAGAAAGATTATCCTCGTTCAGGTCCCCGAATGGATGGGAACATGTGGCTATAAAAATGAATGAAGTTGCAAGGGTCCTTCTGATCATCGAGCGACAGTTATGTCTTTTTACGAACGAATCGTGCAGGCTTTTATGGTCGTTTATGATAACAATATATTTAAAATCTAATCGTAAAAATTGTTCAATTACCCTTACACTTCAACTTGGACAGTTTCCAAAGAGGGATATGTACTCTTCTTTTGTTTCCGAGAATTTCCTCCTCCCTTCGCATCCTCGCTAACGACTCACGGCGAATTCTAAAAGGCAAGTCCTAGAGGATAATGTATTGCAGAACGGGACTCCACCTCTCTTTAACGTTTTCACAGTGGCCCACTTTGCCTTCTGCATAAGCCACTTTGCAATAATCGACATGTGCAGATACTTACACACACACAAACAAACACACACACGCACACACACACACACACACACACACACACACACACACACACACACACACACACACACACACATATATATATATATATATATATATATATATATGTGTGTGTGTGTGTGTGTGTGTGTGTGTGTGTGTGTGTGTGTGTGTGTGCTATGGATTTCCTCAACACCATCTCATCTTCTCTCTCTCTCTCTCCCTCTCTCTCTCTTTCTCTCTCTCTCTCTCTCTCTCTCTTTCGTACTCATGATGATAATATTGATATTATTCTTGTTATTATTATTAGTAGGGAAAGTAATTGTAGTAAGAGTAAAGGCTAATAATGATAGAAATGATAGGGATCATAAAATCAAAATTATGATAGCGATAGTAATAAAAAAGATAATGAAGATAGTAATAGGAATTATAACAAAAATGATAGTAATAATAATGATGACAATTATAAATATAGAAATAGTAATGATAATGATGATAATGATAGTACTAATGATAATGATACCACTGCTGATAATACTGATACTGATAACCAAAAGAATAAAAACGATTAAAGAAATATTAACAACAATGATAATTTAAAAAGGGTGAAAATAATTGCAAGGATAATAATAATGATGATAATAATGAAGATAATGATAGATGAAATATCAATGATAATATTAATAGTTAATTGAATAGTAATAATAATAATTCTAATGATAATGATAATGATAATAGTAATAATGATATTTCTAATAATGATGAAGACAATAGTAATGATAACAATGTTAACAATAATGATAAGGATAATATAATGATAAGAAAAGCAATTATATGAATGATATGTGTGTCTTCTGATCATACTCATTGCTATCATTATCATTAGCACTGGCATTGTTATCCTGATTGTCGTCCCCAATATTATTATTATGATCATCATCATCAACACTGTTGTTATTGCTATTATCATTACCATCTTTTATCATTGCAATTATTGTGATTATCATATTTATCCTTATAATTTTCATTATCATAATCATTAATACTATTTTCATTTAACATCACTATAACCATCAATATTATTACTATCACTTGTGTTGTAATGATCATTATCATCATTAGTATCATTGTCCTTATCATCATTATTACTATTATCATTATCAAAACTTTTGTTTTGATTATCATTTTCATTATTACTATCATATTTTTATTCTTATTAATAATATTGTATTACTATTATCATTATCATTCTGTTTATCATCATTGTTGTCACTGTTATTATCAGTATAGATTTATATCATCCTTATCATGGCAATTTTTATGATAACCATTATTATGGTAATCATTGTTATCAACATTATCATTATTAGTATTATTATTATCATTACTCTTATTGTTTTGATTACTCTTTTTTATGAAAACTATCATCATTATTCCTGGTATCATTATTTTCATTAATATCATCGTTGTCATCGTTATTATTACTATCATTGTTGTTATTTTTGTTATTATTCTTGCTATTACGATTATTATCATAATTTTGATTTAATCGTCCTTATCATTTCAAGCATCATTAGCATTTACTGCTCTCACTATCCCAGCTATTACTAATTATATTATCATTACTATAATTTTTATATTTCTTATGATTATTATAATCTTTATTATCAATATCATTATCATCATCATCATCATTATCAGAATGAGAATGGGTGAGAGAAAGAGAGAGAGAGAGAGAGAGAGAGAGAGAGAGAGAAAGAGAGAGAGAGAGAGAGAGAGAGAGAGAGAGAGAGAGAGAGAGAGAGAGAGAGAGAGAGAGAGAGAGAGAGAAAGAGAGATAGGGCGAGAAAGTGAGAAATAGAGATAGAGAGAAAGAAAGAACGAAAGATAGATAGACAGATAAACAGATAGATAGACAGATCGAAGAAGACCTGACGGCGTTAAGGAAATCCATTGGCCCCGTCAGGATAAGGGTTCTCCTGAGGAAACACACAGCACAATAACCCCTGATAATGTACATTGAGCCCAACAACCCCTCCGATAGCCGTCTGCTCAGCTCCCTCTCCCCTCTCCCCTCTCCCTCTCTCCCTCCCCTCCCCCTCCCCCTCCCCTCCCCTCCCCCTCTCCCCTCTTCCCTCTTCCCTCTCCCCTCTCTCCCCTCCCCCTCTCTCTTTATCTCCTGGCCCTATCACCTCCCTCTTGTACCTCCCCCCCTCCCCACACCCTCCCCACAAGAATACCCTCTTAAATCGCCCTCCCCCCCCCTATAACCCTCCCCACCCCCTACTACTATCTACTCGTCCTGACCCCCTCCCCTCTCCTCCCCTCCCCCCCTACACAATTTCACTTCCACCCCTCACTACCCACACCTCAATCCCCTCCCTTTAGTTCCCCCTTACCTTGC
>BOPN01009642.1:0-2500 GCA_017312705.2 Penaeus japonicus | reverse complement strand
AAAAAAAGAAAGAAAGAAACGAAGATGGAGAAAAAACAGGGGAAGACCAGCGACGGAGAGATAGGAGAGCAGGATAAGCCCGCGGAAGGAACGAGAGAAATGTGCGGGAAGGATCAAATGGGGGAGGGGGAGGGGTACCGAAGAGGGGTTGGAGGAAGGGAGGGTGAAAAGAGGAGTAGGAGGAGGAGAAGGATTGGGAGATGGTGGGGGAGGGGGGCACAGAAAGACACTTGCTCTGACAGACACAGAAGGATTTTGGGAAACGTTTGTGACCGAAGGCAAGAGAAGCTGGCAAGAGGCCGCTAAGAATGGATAATTATATAAATGGAAGAGGGAAAGAGGGAGCGAGGAAGTGAGAAGCTCAGCAACTTGCTTCTGCAACATTCTTGTGTATTTCTGCTTTGCAATAAGTTATGCTATATATCTATTAGTTCTGTTACTATATATTGAAAGCTGTCGAGGCCTCCTATGAGAAAAACTGTCTTTCATACCCTCTCAGACGTTCGGAAACAGCAAGACTAATGGAAATAAGAGATTATCTATGACCTAAATTTTTGAATAGGAGAGACGCCATAAAATTCCTGGGTTAGAGAGCCAATACTCGACATCAGGGACGAGATGATCAAGTCTCTTCTCTCTGTCCACCTCCTGAGAGCACACGTGATTCAAGGGAACTTGCGTCGTCTTTCAGCTGACACTTGTCGCTGACTACCGTATTTGAGTCCGTATTTGGATATTAGAGAGGGGAGTTAAGCCCTACATAGTTTTCGGAGAAAGAGAGAGAAAGAGAAAGAGAGAGAAAGAGAGAGATAAAGACAGAAAGAGAGAGAGAGAGAGAGAGAGAGAGAGAGAGAGAGAGAGAGAGAGAGAGAGAGAGGGAGAGGGAGGGAGAGAGATAGATAGAGAACGAGATAGATAGAGAGAGAGATAGAAGAAAGAAAGAGAGAGATAGAGAGAGGGAGAGAGAGAAATAGAGAGAGAGAGAGAAAGAGAGAGATAGAAGAAAGAAAGAGATAGAAAGAGAGAGAGAGAGAGAGAGGGAAAAATATATAAATATAAATGAAAACAAAGAAGGGAGGGTCGATAAAGAAAAGTAGGAAGTAAAAGGGAGAGGGAGTGGGGCAGATCAAAAGAAGAAATAGATAGATTGAAAAACATATATACACTGGTAAACACACTGATAGATAGACAAATATATTCACAGGTCGAATACATTCATAATTAAATATAGAGAGAGAATCAGAGGGAGAAGAAAAGGAAGATAGAGATCGCGGGAGAGTCCAGCCTGAAACAAACGGCTGTAGCAGAGCGCACGAGACAAGCTCAAAGATTAGAGAGTAAATTGCTGCCGTCAATCCCTTGTTAATTTTAGCAGCAGTCACGCGGCGGCAGAATTACACGTCTCATGATTAAAACTAGAATGGAAAAAAGAAAAAAAAAAAAAGAAAAATAAGAACAAAGAGAGAGAGAGAGAGAGAGAAACAAAAAGACACGATACTGGGAATAAAACAAGACCAACAGAGAAGAAAAAAAAGACAAAACAAAACAAGCAATGCTCTCTCTGTCTTATCTTTCCTTCCACTCCCGCCTCCCTCCTCTATACCCTCACGCCCCCCCCCCCCCCCCCCCCCCCCCCCCCCCTCGGCCAAAATACATCGTTTGATAAATCTTGATGCTTATATAAGCTTCACAGGGATAGATAGTGAACTTGCATCGTAGCACTAATTCCTGGTGTAATCGAGAATGCTGATAAAACCGTGAATATGTAAATGTGGACTACATAGCTAACGTCAGACGGGCGTGTGTGTCAGCATGCACAGATTCCACGGTGCCATAAAGCTGAAGATGCAACACTAAAGCCCTGTCGTTCTCGACCTTATCTACAAGGTCATTTGCGTATGACATCCGTTCGCTCTTTTTTTTAGGGCGAAGAATACGAAATATTCTGACAGTTTGAATGAACAGAAGAGAGATATTTGATTTTTTTTTTCTTGTTCGTCCACTGTAGGTTTGGAAAAAAGGGAGAAAAAACTGTGGGTTTCCATTTTCCTTGCCTCTATTTGGTGGATTTCAATTTCACAGCGATTGAAATTGATTGTTTCAGAGAGTGAGGGAAAGAGAGAGAGAGAGAGAGATGGAGAGAGAGAGAGAGAGAGAGAGAGAGAGAGAGAGAGAGAGGGAGAGATAAATTAGCCCGAACAGAATATCTATCTATCTATATCTACATCTAAATCTATCCATCTATATATCATGCGTTCCTCTCCACGTCGCATCAGGCAAAGACCTTGACCTTGACTGCCATCAGAGAAACAAAGGTAATTGATAACATTATCTAGTCTCCAAGGAGAGAACGCAGACAGAATACGAGAGACAGATTTTTTATTCGATATGTTTTCTTGTGAAACAGTAATTGTAGTGATGTGTATACATACATGCATACATACATACATATATATATATATATATATATATATATATATATATATATATATATATATAT
>BOPN01009641.1:10000-30598 GCA_017312705.2 Penaeus japonicus | reverse complement strand
AAAGAACACCTTTTTACTCATCAAGTGTAAATATGTATGTATTCATATAAGAATAACCATTGTAATTTATGGAATAAAATGTTTGAATTTGAATTTGAATTTGCTGGCCCTGCGCCTCACGCTGCTGGCCCTGCGCCTCACACTGTTGGCCCTGCGCCTCACGCTGATGGCCCTGCGCCTCACGCTGATGGCCCTGCGCCTCACGCTGATGGCCCTGCGCCTCACGCTGATGGCCCTGCGCCTCACGCTGCTGGCCCTGCGCCTCACACTGCTGGCCCTGCACCTCACACTGCTGGCCCTGCGCCTCACACTGCTGGCCCTGTGCCTCACACTGCTGGCCCTGCGCCTCACACTGCTGGCCCTGCGCCTCACACTGCTGGCCCTCTGGCCCTGTGCATCACACATCTGGCCCTGCGCCTCACACTGCTGGCCCTGCACCTCACACTACTGGGCCTGCCCTCACACTGCTGGCCCTGCGCCTTACACTGCTGGCCCTGCGTCTCACACTGCTGGCCCTGCGCCTTACACTGCTGGCCCTGCCCTCACACTGCTGGCCCTGCCCTCACACTGCTGGCCCTGCACCTCACACTGCTGGTCCTGTGCTTCACACATCTGGTCCTGCACCTCACACTGCTGGCCCTGCGCCTCACACTGCTGGCCCTGCCCTCACACTGCTGGCCCTGTTCGCTACAGTGCTGGCTCCTGCTTCACACTGCTGGCCCTGCGCCTCACACTGCTGGCCCTGTGCTTCACACTGCTGGCCCTGTCCTTCACACTGCTGGCCCTGTGCTTCACAGTGCTGGCTCTGTGCTTCACACTGCTGGCCCTGCGCCTCACACTGCTGGCCCTGTGCTTCACACTGCTGGCCCTGCGCCTCACACTGCTGGCCCTGCCCTCACACTGCTGGCCCTGCCCTCACACTGCTGGCCCTGCGCCTCACACTGCTGGCCCTGCGCCTCACACTGCTGGCCCTGCAGTGTGAGGCTTTGTTAAGCGTAGTGTTGTTACCCCCTCGGGTGGGTACGTCTCGTTCGTAACGTATGGTAACAAATATTCGTAACTAGTAATAAGAGAAGACAAAAAACAAAAACAAAAAAAAAAAACTCTTTCAATCCCTGGCAACATTACATTTTATTTAATTCGATTGTACATTTCTTCACATACGTCATTACTTCACGGGGCTTCACTCACTCTTCCGATTCGCACATTCATTCATTCCAGACAGTCGCTACGCTCACGCAGGTTAACAGTTCAACTGGCATTTGACCTTAGTTGCGACATTGTTATTGTTCATGCATTCCATACCCTTTCAATCGCCCCCTCCTACTTCTTCGGCTCAGCTCCACTCTGAGCCAAATCAATTTTGACTTCTAGCACTTCATGTACACTCGTTCAGCAATACAACATTTGGAAGATTATTATATCCTACCTTCTTACCCAGCCTGATTTAACAGTATGGAAACTGGCATAAGAATTTCATTTCTTTTTCCATCATCTCTCACTTAACCCAGCCTGATTTAACAGTATGGAAACTGGCGTTATAATAACCCTTTTCTTTGTTCTGCTTTCTCCCTTACCCAGCCCGATCTGACAGCATGGAACTGACGTAAGATTTACCTGCTCATACTTTTTTCTTCCTAGTCCATCTTTTCAACTTCTTTCTGACTGGTTCATCATTCTCTTTATCCTTCTTTCCTGATATTTTTCTTATCAGCAAGACATACCACTTCCTACTAGGTAACCCCTGGCGTCAGCCACTTGGACCTACCACTTCCAGAACTTATTTTTCGGCGTCAGTCTTACACTCATACTTCCACATGACTCCTGATGTATTCTTTCATTCTTTCAACTTTTCATTCTTTATCATTCTTCCTAACTTTTATCTTTAAATAACTAATTTAAACAATATTCGAACTTCCTCTAAATCCGGCTATAACTGCCTCCTCCCCCCGACCCTGAACATCAAAAGTAAATGAAATAAGTAGAATAGTAGAAGAAAACTGGAAGAATTAGCTCAAGTAAGGTAGAGGTCGCCAGTCTCCGTTCAGGATAGAGCCCTGCTTTCACCTTCCCTTAACCACATTAATAGTGCAGAAAGAAGTAGAACAGTAGAAGAGAAAAGGGGAAGTTAGCTCAAGTAAGGTAGAGATCGCCAACCCCCGTTCAGGATAGGACCCTGCTTTCATCTTCCCTTAATTAATAATCATCATCATTCCCTTTATGAATTCTTTCTACCACACGATTTCGTAATCGCCGTGGTGAATATTCTGCTATTTGCTCCTTTGCAGTTGACACTCCTAATGGCTGCCTTTTTGGTGCAGTTCTTAGATTACATCTATTTTCAATACGTTCATTTTTTTCATCTTGATCGACTGTTTTAATTTTGTATACTCCTGTTTTCGGGTCCAAAACTTCCACTATTAACCACCGTTGGGGATGCCACTCATCCTGCAATTTACTTCCTATTTTTACATTGTTCCTTAGTAAAACTTCCTGGCCTACTGTCCAATTAATGTCCCTAGCTTTTACATCTCTCTGCTTCCTCGTCATCTCTTTCTGTTTGCTTTCCGTTTTCTTTGCCAATTCCCATATAGTCTTTTGTATTTCCCGCTATTCGTTTATCCCGGTCATCTGGTTTCTTCTGATAAATGATTTATAATGAGATCCTGAGGTATCTTAGGCTCTCTACCAAAGACAAGCTGAAAGGGTGAGAATCCTGTAGTTGAATGTGGTGTGGCATTGTAATGGGCAACCAGGGCGAATCGTGTTCTAGCCATTGGCCTGTTCATCTAATACTACTAATAAGCCATGTAAAGTTCGATTAAATCTTTCGCAGCATCCATTTCCTTGTGGATGGTATGCTGTCGTTCTAATCTTTTCTACCCCATAACTATTGCATAATTGTTTGATTAATGAACTTAGAAAGTTTCTCCCTTGATCTGACAATAATCTATCTGGGGCTCCAAATTTATCAAATACTTGTTCCTTAAGAACCTTTGCTACTGTTGTTGCCTTTTGGTCTTTGGTTGGGAAAGCAAACGAATAACGACTGAATATATCTGTGACGATTAATACGTTCTCCATTCCCATTCTTTTTTCTAAAACTGTGAAGTCAACAGCTATCATTTCCCAAGGTTTGCTCGTGTCTAACGTTCCCATAAGAGCCCGCGGCTTTGGCGTTTCGTCTTTGGCTACAGTACACCTTTCACATCCAGCCACGTACTCTCCTACCGTCGTCGACATTCCTGGCCAATAACCTCGACTTTTAACTAGACTAAGAGTCCGGTTCCTCCCTTGATGACTGAACTTATCATGACATGCCTGCAACAATAGTCTTTGTAACTTTGGCGGTAATACCGGTTTAATATTCCATAAATTTATCCCAATGTTCGTTTTATGCCAAATAATTTCATCCTGTACAACTAAACTCTCTTTTACTCTATACAATTTGCGAAAATCTCCATCTTCTAACCAATCTTCTTTCTCCTTTTTTGACATTCCATTCATCAAGAGCTGGCAAATACCTTTAAAGCACTTCATCTCACCCTGTGCCTCCTTTAATTCCTTTTCCGTCCAAAGATCTCCCACATTTGATTCTTTGGATAGTTATTATTATTATTATTATTTATAAGATTTAGGCTCTAAGCCAAGCACTGGGGCATCAAGGGCCATTCAGCGCTTTAACATCAGAACTGGGAGTATATGATCTAGGAGATTATACATATGCATTTATATATATATACATTTTTATATGCGTATATATTACATACATACGTGCTTATATCCATACATAAGTTTATATACATGTACATATGTATTTTTACATAGACTAGTATTAAAAGTGATATTTTAAATGGTCCCTTCAAAGGGGGAAAGATAAATTAATAACATTGTTCAAAGTTTGTAATAAAAAACGATGAGTTTTAAAAAACAGGCCGCCGAAGGAAAAGATTATTTTTGGCCAAAGTCTGACAATTACGAATTATGTTATTAGTGTTGTTATTATTATTATAAGCATGGATATAATTGTCTTTAAATGTTATATATACTATCATTATCATCATCAATATCTTTAGTTTCATGATTACTATTATTATCATTATTGTAATAATTATCATCACCATCAGTCGTTTCCAAATCACGTTAAATTGCAAGTCAGTTTTTTATATTAGTAATAGAAAATTATAGGAAATGTATAAGTGAACATTATTTCCATTGTTATTATTACCATTATCATTTGTCATAACCATTAATGCTATCATCGTAATATTAATAGTCATTATCATTATTACTTTTTCATCATCAGCATCACCATCATCAACATCATCTCCATAATCATTAATATCAAGGCCATTACTATTAATTATTGTCATACTTTCATCCTCATGCATCCTCCATTCTCTCATCGTCTCTTTTCCTCCCCTCCTCCTCCTCCCTTCCCTCACCTTATCTCCTATTCCTCCCTCCTCTCACCCTCTCCCCCCCCCCCTATCTCCTACTCCTCCCTTCTCTCACCCTCTCTCTTCCTCCTCCTCCTACTCCCCCTTCTCCCCCCTACTCCTACTCCTCCCCTCTCTCTTCCATCTCCTCCCTACTCATTCCTCCCCCCCTCTAACCCCTACTCCTTCTCCTCCTACTAAGTTGTATGTTCTTTATATTTTTCTTTCTTTCTTACCTTTTATCCTCAAGCACCGTGCCAGCCTCGCGACCTACTGCGTTGACCTGCCCTCTCATTGGCTGGCGGTGACCTGGGATGCTGGAGTGCGATGGCCGCCGTGACCTGGTGTACTGATAAGGTCCCTGACTGGCTGGTGCTCCTCCCTGATCTTAACCAGCGTGGCGATGTGTCGGGATAAGATCGCCATCATACACGGATAAGCACACACACACGCACACATACAGACACTACACTACACATATATACGCCACCATACACAAACACACACATATACATACACAGACATGCACACGCTCTCACACACACAAGCACTCCCTGCCCACATACACGCACACCCCCACCCCCACCACACACATACACAAATTCGCACATATGCTGTACACACATACACGCGCGAATACATAAAGACTCTTAGTAAACACTCACACGGATACACATACACATACACACCAATACACTAATCACATACTCACACTCAAACACAAACACACACACACACTCTTTCTTTCTTTCTCTCTCTCTCTCTCTCTCTCTCTCTCTCTCTCACACACACACACACACACACCTCCCCTCCTACTCCTCCCTTCTCTCACCCTCTCTCTTCCTCCTCCTCCTCCTCCTCCCTTCTCTCACCCTCTCTCTTCCTCCTCCTCCTCCCTTCTCTCACCCTCTCTCTTCCTCCTCCTCCTCCTCCCTTCTCTCACCCTCTCTCTTCCTCCCTCCCTGCTCCTCCCCCTTCTCTCTACCCTATCTTTTCCTCCTCCTCTATCTCTCCTTCTCCTCTCTCTCTCTTCCTCCTCCCTCTCCTTCTCTACTATCTTCCTCCTCTCCTACTCATCCATTCTCTTCCTCCCTCCCTTCTCTCTCTCTCTCTTCCCTCCTCCTCCCTACTCATCCCTTCTCTCCCACCCTCTCTCTTCCCTCCTCCTCCTCCCTTCTCTCACCCCTCTCTCTTCCTCCCCTCCTCCTCCTCCTCCCTTCTCTCACCCTCTCTCTTCCTCCTCCCCTCCTCCCTTCTCACCCTCTCTCTTCCTCCCTCCCTCCCTCCTTCTCTTCCTCCTCCCTTCTCTCACCCTCTCTCTTCCTCCTCCTCCTACTCCTCCCTTCTCTCACCCTCTCTCTTCCTCCCCTCCTACTCCTCCCTTCTCTCACCCTCTCTCTCCCTCCTCCTCCTCCTCCTCCCTTCTCTCACCCTCTCTCTTCCTCCCCTCCTACTCCTCCCTTCTCTCCCCCTCTCTCTTCCTCCTCCTCCTCCTCCTCCCTTCTCTCACCCTCTCTCTTCCTCCTCCTCCTCCTCCTCCCTTCTCTCACCCTCTCTCTTCCTCCTCCTCCTCCCTTCTCTCACCCTCTCTCTTCCTCCTCCTCCTACTCATCCCTTCTCTTCCTCCTCCCTTCTCTCACCCTCTCTCTTCCTCCTCCTCCTACTCATCCCTTCTCTCACCCTCTCTCTTCCTCCTCCTCCTCCCTTCTCTCACCCTCTCTCTTCCTCCTCCTCCTCCTCCTCCCTTCTCTCACCCTCTCTCTTCCTCCTCCTCCTCCCTTCTCTCACCCTCTCTCTTCCTCCTCCCCTCCTCCTACTCCTCCCTTCTCTCACCCTCTCTCTTCCTCCTCCTCCTCCCTTCTCCCTCCACCCTCTCTCTTCCCTCCCCCTCCTCCTCCTCCCTTCTCTCACCCTCTCTCTTCCTCCTCCTCCTACTCCTCCCTTCTCTCACCCTCTCTCTTCCTCCTCCTCCTACTCCTCCCTTCTCTCACCCTCTCTCTTCCTCCTCCTCCTCCCTTCTCTCACCCTCTCTCTTCCTCCTCCTCCTCCCTTCTCTCACCCTCTCTCTTCCTCCTCCTACTCCTCCCTTCTCTCACCCTCTCTCTTCCTCCTCCTCCTCCCTTCTCTCACCCTCTCTCTTCCTCCTCCTCTCCCTTCTCTCACGCTCTCTCTTCCTCCTCCTCCCTCCCTTCTCTCACCCTCTCTACTTCCTCCTCCTACTCCTCCCTTCTCTCACCCTCTCTCTTCCTCCTCCTCCTCCTCCCTCCTCTCACCCTCTCTCTTCCTCCTCCTCCTCCCTTCTCTCCTCCTCTCTCTTCCTCCTCCTCCTCCTCCCTTCTCTCACCCTCTCTCTTCCTCCTCCTCCTACTCCCCCTTCTCTCACCCTCTCTCTGCCTCCTCCTCCTACTCCTCCCTTCTCTCACCCTCTCTCTTCCTACTCCTCCCTTCTCTGCCCTCTCTCTTCCTCCCTCTCTCTCCCTTCTCTCACCTCTCTCTTCACTCCCTCCCTCTCCCTCCTTCTCTCTCACCCTCTCTCTTCCTCCTCCTCCTCCCTTCTTTCCCACCCCTCCCTCTCTTCCTCCCTCTCCTCTCCCTTCTCTCACCCTCTCTCTTCCTCTCTCTCTCTCTCTCTCTCTCTCCCCTCTCTCTGCCTCCTCCTCCTACTCCTCCCTTCTCTCTTCCTCCTCCCCTCCACCCGTCTCTCACCCTCTCCCTTCCTCCCTTCTCTCACCCTATCTCTTCCTCCTCCTCCTACTCCTCCCTTCTCTCACCCTCTCTCTTCCCCTCCTCCTCCCTGCCTCTCCCCCTTCTTCCTCCTCCCTTCTCTCACCCTCTCTCTTCCCTCCTCCTCTCATCCCCTTCTCTTCCTCCTCCCTTCTCTCACCCTCTCTCTTCCTCCTCCTCCTACTCATCCCTTCTCTCCCACCCTCTCCTCCTCCTCCCTTCTCTCACCCTCTCTCTTCCTCCTCCTCCTCCTCCCCCCTTCTCTCACCCTCCCTCTTCCTCCTCCTCCCCCCTCCCCTCACCCTCTCTCCTCCTCCTCCTCCTACTCCTCCCTTCTCTCTTCCTCCTCCTCCTCCTCCTCCTCCCTTCTGTTACCTTCTCTCTTCCTCCTCCTCTACTCCTCCCTTCTCACCCTCTCTCTTCCTCCTCCCTCCCCTACTCTACTCCCTTCTCTTCCCTCCCTCTCTCTTCCTCCTCCTCCCTACTCCTCCCCTTCTCCTCACCCTCTCTCTTCCTCCTCCTCCTCCCTTCTCTCACCCTCTCTCTTCCTCCTCCTCCTCCCTTCTCTCACCCTCTCTCTTCCTCCTCCTCCTACTCATCCCTTCTCTCACCCTCTCTCTTCCTCCTCCTCCTCCCTTCTCTCACCCTCTCTCTTCCTCCTCCTCCTCCCTTCTCTCACCCTCTCTCTTCCTCCCCTCCCTACTCCCTTCTCTCACCTCTCTCTTCCTCCTCCCTCCTCCTCCCTTCTCTCTCACCCTCTCTCTTCCCTCCTCCCTTTCCTCCTACTCCCTCCCTTCTCTCACCCTCTCTCTTCCTCCCCTCCTCCTCCCTTCTCTCCCACCCCTCTCTCTTCCTCCCTCCTCCCTCTCCTCCCCTTCTCTCACCCTCTCTCTTCCTCCTCCTCCTACTCCTCCCTTCTCTCACCCCCTCTCTCTTCCTCCTCCTCCTGCACTCCTCCCTTCTCTCACCCTCTCTCTTCTCACTCTCCCTTCTCACCCTCTCTCTTCCTCCTCCTCCTCCTCCTCCCTTCTCTCACCCTCTCTCTTCCTCCTCCCTCCTCCTTCTCTCACCCTCTCTCTTCCTCCTCCTCCCTCCTCCCTTCTCTCACCCTCTCTCTCTTCCTCCTCCCTCCCTACTCCCTTCTCTCACCCCCTCTCTCTGCCTCCTCCTCCTACTCCTCCCTTCTCTCTTCCTCCTCCCCTCCACCCGTCTCTCACCCTCTCCCTTCCTCCCTTCTCTCACCCTCTCTTATCCCCCCCCCCCTCCTCCCTTCTCTCACCCTCTCTCTTCCTCCTCTCCTCCTCCCGTCTCTCACTTTCTCCCTTCCTCCCTTCTCTCACCCTCTCTTATCCCCCCCTCCTCCCTTCTCTCACCCTATCTCTTCCTCCTCCTCTTCCCTTCTCTCCTCCTCTCTCTTCCTCCTCCTCCCTTCTCTCATTCCCCCCAGCTCCTCCCCCTCCCCTCTCTCCCCCTCTCTCTTCCTCCCCTCCCCCCTCCTCCTACTCCTCCCTTCTCTCACACACAGATACACATACACATGCACACCTATACATTAATCACATACTCACACTCAAACACAAACACAGACACACACACACACACACATATATATATATATATACATATATATATATATATATATATATATATATAAATATATATATATATGTATATATATATATATATATATATATATATATATATATATATATATATACATTATATATATATATATATATATATATATATATATATATACATATATATATATATATATATATATATATATATATATATTACATATATATATATATATATATATATATACATATATATATATATATATATATATATATATATACATATATATATATATATATATGTATATATATATATATATATATATATATATATAATATTCTCTATTTATCTATTTAGTTTGTGTGTGTGTGTGTGTGTGTGTGTGTGTGTGTGTGTGTGTGTGTGTGTGTGTGTTGTTTTGTACTTAATATTCTGTTCGGATACGTTATGCAGATGACGTCTTTCTTCTGTTCATGATAAATATGTGGCATATCATAAACATAATGGTATTTTTCTTTTGTTTATAGTGCCATGAATGAGCGAGAAAATACTTTTATACTTATTTACTCAGATTTTTCTTTTCCTTATCGTTAATATTATGATCATTACCATTATCATTCTTACTGTTGTTTTTATCATTGTTATTATCATCAACATCACTATCTCATGTTGCCATTGGTTTCCTGAATTCTCTTACTCAAGTCACTGGGAATCTGTGATGTTATTAACCACCTAAGAATGAACCGAAATATAGTACAATCTACTAGACATAAACACTATACGATCTCTACTTCAGAAGACATGTCAGGGAATAATAACAATGCCTTGACTTATCATAACATGCGCTGGCACGGCATTCAAGCAATAACAGACGCGACAAACAAGTACAAGGCCATGACGCATGGCAATATAGTGATAAAAGACATGTTAAATAGAAGCTTTTATAAAAAAAAACAAAAAAACTCCTAATGGTGCCTTATGCATCCAGTATAGTGAAAGTAAGTGGATATTACTTACGGACACGGCGAAACGTCGACTTGATTTCTGATGTTTATAGACGCCATAAATGTCGCTCTGGATTTACAGATCATTAGGGCGGGAAATGAGTATGTGTTCTTCATCTGAATACTTAATAAAATAAAAAGAAATAAAACCCATGTACAGCTTTACAATGAAATAGGAATGATTAACCCGAGGTCACGTCAGGCAGCTGTAGACCTTGCGAGCCGAGGTCACAGAGAAGGTGATTTAACCTTGGGATAGAATGGTGGGTCACAGGAGTCACGCGATCTTACAGGCTCAATGGTCTTTCCTATTTGTATTCCTGAGAGAGTAAGACGTGTCGGAGCATTAATTCCCAACACACTGCCTCTTGATTTACTCATTCTTATCTGTGCCTTACTCACATACCTCTGGCTTGGTCTCAGTTGAGAGATGAAACATGTTTTATTATGAATGTTCTTATTCATGATCTTGTTGTGATAGTGTCCTGTTAAGAGATAACCGGACTTGTATTTTCTGTTGCTTTTTAATAAATGTGATAACTGAAATCGAATAATTGTTTAATTGTTTTACAAGTCGACGGAATCAGTATTTTGCTGATTAATAATAGTCAGTCAGAGAAGTACACAGAACAGAGGGAAAATGACAAAGAAGATAACAGCAGTAAGTGGTATTAAGGAACATATTTCCCATATGAATAAGTACAGTAATTAAAAATATTTAGTATTTTGGGACAAGGTATCGTCTTGTTAAATATTCTACTGCATCATATCACCTGAGCTACTAATGCTGCAGCAATAGATGATTAGTATCATTAATAGTAGAACCAATAATGCAAGCGGTGATATTAGTAGTGGTTGCGGTAGTGACAGTAGTAGTGGTAGTAGTAATAGTAGTAGTAGTAGAAACAGTAACATTAATGATAAAGATTTACATGCTTATAGTAACAATAACATCAAAACAGCGGTGGTAGTAGTACTTGTAATAGCAGCAGTATAGTATTAGTAATAAAAATACTCGTAGTTAAGGCAATTATACCAACAGCAGCATCAGCACTAGCAAAAATAGTAAAAAAATAATAACAGTAATATTAACAGTACTAGCAGTAACGGTAGTGACATCGTTTTTTTATATATAGTTATAGATAACTGTTACGTCCATAATAACGTGAGTACTGATGTTAACAAGTACTAGACATAGTAGTGGGAACACTAACGGTAACAGCCGTGATAGTATTTATAGCAGTTTTAGCATCAATGTATTGTGTGCGTCCTGTTTAACTTGCCAGAAGAATATTTCATTTTGGTGATGATGATGATAACAATAATGATATTGGTAATAATGATAATTATAATAATCATTAATGTTATTATCATTATGAAAGTAATGTTCATAATAATGGTGATACTGATAATGGTAAAAATTATGATGATAATAATAGTGATAATAATAATAACAATAACAAAAATAAATAACAAAATAACTGCACAATTGATAAAGGCTTAATAAAAGTAATAACATATTCATACAGACAATCAGTAAGAAGAATCACTTATTAATAACCTCAATTTTATCGTTATTTTCCTAAAAGCATCGTTCACCTCATAAACGTTATTATTGTCACTCATAATAGACTCTAAAGTTAAACTATCTAGAATAAAGCATTTTGATAATGATACATAATTAAATTTCAATAACTATAGACTATGATTATCACGATATATGTATACATCAAACTAGTATCAAATACATGTGCTTAATACACTTTGTCGTGACTTCAATGCCTGCAGATACTGATCTTATCCCCGTTTACGCCTACCACATTCGTTTAAAAGATGATTATCTGACCAAACAATTCTCCTGTAACGATGACAGAATTGCCGCCGAGGCCTTGACAGGTGGAGTGGCACTACCTACTCATCGTGCTAATCACATTCCGCAGATTCCTTCACCTTGACGCGGAGAAAACGGGCCGCGGTGTGTCGCTTCCGTCTCGGCCAATCAAAGCGCGAGTCTCTATCCTCCGAATGACCGAGAGCGTCTTGGCCAATCAGAGCGCGAGTCTCCATCCTCCGAATGACCAAGAGCGTCTTGGCCAATCAGAGCACTCCTTACAGCCGACATACCTTTCCCTCTCGGCCAATCAGCTACGAGATCCAATCCTTAATCAGCTGAGGTGTTTTGTGTTTGTTGACATGGTCGGTGGGTGTCAGGTGGCTTTTCGAGTGGATAATTGCGATTTTTAGAGGCAAGTGGACTTTCATTGCGGTGCAGATGAGAAGTTGAAGTGGAATACGTTCGCCAGCGTGTGTAGAGAACGAAATATTTACGTTATGTGGTGTTTGTTGTGTTGTTTAGACCTGGTGCGGGTTGGTAGCTTTCACCTGCAACTTCCTTATTATGGTTGGAATTGCCTTAGCACATGCAAATTTTTGCGAAATGCTTGTGAATAGAAGGTCGGGAGTTAGTAGGAGATTGTTCATTGTTGTTTAAACATCGTAGGAGGATAAAAAAGTTACGTTTTGCAGTTAAGTTCGGATCATATTTTTTCCTACGTGAGTGAAATACTTAATTACTGATGTATCTCTAGACTGGTTAACATGGAAGTAGACTATCTATGATCTATTTTGTTCTTGGTGCCGCTTATCTCGTGTCCTTTTGGTTTTTCTCCTACTCTTTAATGCTATTTTGTATTTTAATTTAGTTTATTATTGGTCACTGGAATAGTCAAGAAAGCAAATTTACAGTGAAAACAGTTAGATAATGAGCTCAAGAATTATTACCATTGCTTAACTAATTTGGTGACCTGAATTGGTGAGGTTTTACATGTTAGTGTATTAATTTTTTTTTAAAGTTTAGCATTTGTCATACAATTTTGTGTCTAGTCTAGAAAGTGTGATATTTACCTCCTAACACACCAGCACACTGGGTATTTTGCTGTTCCATGACAGAAATCTCATGAAAGAGCACCTGCAGACTGGTCAGAAGGGAGAGGGAGAAGAATATTTATAAGATATGAGAAAATGGAGGTGTATACAAATTTTATAGGAGTGTATTATATAGGCTTAACACCATCCAGCATCTGCCTACCATAGTCAGATACAAAGAGAGCATGATAGGATATTACTGAAATATATGGTATTTTAATATAGTCAACTCTTATGATTGTCAGTATGAAAATTATGTATTTTTCTATTGATCAGCATTGACATTGTAAGAAGAATTATCAATATGTAAAGTACAGATATCTGTTTTTTTCTAAATTAACCAATGTGATGATGACACAAAATATATTTGGTCCACTTAGCCATTGCACAGTAACATACACAAAATATGAGTATGAGCTAATGCAAGACAGCACTTCATAAAAGCACTCCATCATGTTAATGAAGGGCAAATTGTACAAAGTTCAACCTCACCAGGAAGTGTTCATCTGTGGAGACCAGTGCTCTGGGAATTTGATAAACTCATAAATCATACCATAAGTCTAGAAAATAATAGCAAGCATACAGAACATCTTAAGATGGCCCCCTAGGCTCTACATCTCAGGATGTGGCCAGTCATAGAAGGGTTCAAGGAAGAAATAATGCAATTGTCATTCAGTTATGTGTGAATACTGCATGAAATATAGCAAAAGTAAAAGACAACAAAAACAGTTCATATTATGGGTATCCAGGTTATAATGGTTTGAGCTTAGATAGTTGTCTATTAAAATAGACCTTAAAAATGTGGTTTTCCTGTTCTGTCTTCACATGAGACTGCGAACTTTGCAGTCGTAAAGGGTTTACAAAAAAAATGACCATCAAACAACAAGTTAAATGTCCAAAGGGCCATCTTATATCAGAAATTGCAAACCATAGAATTTAATCATCAATTAAGTAATGCAAGAAATAGATAAAAGTGATGGTTATAAAAAATTATACTAATTCCCATGGCACAAAATAAGACAAACTTTACAAATAAAATTTCCCTTCATATTTTCCTGATAGAGAATTCAATTTTTTAAAGAAGTCTGATAGATAAAACATTATCAAAGAAGTGAATGTTATTTATGATAGAAAAACAAGATTTCTTTACATTATAATTTTCCATGCTGAAGTAGCCAAGGGCACAGCCAGGATGTTAGAAAGTGAAGGGGAACCAGTATGGGTGAGACAGTGTACTCTCATAGCTGGTAATGACCCCTGGAAAATCTTGAGAAATTTTATCAGTTTTAGAAATAACTTCGAGACTCAAAGCATACTTTTTTAGGCATATCCTAAGGTCAGTATTTAGTACATCTGATAATAAATCATAAATCTGAAGGTAGGAGCACATACTCCCATGCGGTATCACAGTGCTATCATATTAAAATGATACATGATAATTTATGCTTTGATTTATTCATTAATTCTATTCCAGAGAAAATAGCTAACAAAATAAAAAATAGATAAGTATCCATAATAGTAGCAAGAAAACAGCCATTGTCAAATAAAAAAATACCTCTAAAATTCAAATTAACGTCTCCACCAATCTCACAGGTTGAACACCATTCATTCATAAATACTTGGTGGACTCCAAGTAAAAAAAATACCTCTAAAATTCAAATTAAGATCTCCACCAATCACACAGGTTGAACGCCATTCATTCATAAATACTTGTTTGACTCCTGCGATTTTGCCCAATGGTGGGTTAGCTTACTGGATGGGTATAGGAACTCTTCTCCACAATGGTACCATTGACTTAAATTTATATATATTTATATTTGTATATCTATATATTTTATATATACAATAAGGTCAATAATTTCATATATTGAACAAAATTAATTATTATTTATATCTGTCATTTTTGTCAGTAAAAGGAAGCAGATGATGTACTTTCATGTGGAATCTGTGTCATATAAACAACTAGAGTATTAATTGAAAAATGCATAGTATGCTATTACTATTAAAGCATTATGATATTACATTTGAATGTGAATAGTAAACATAAATGCATGTAAAGCAAATCAGTGCATTCAGGAATAGGTAGATTGATGGCCTCTCAAGAGCCCAGGTAGTTTATTTTGACATGTGAAAAAGGTATGAATAAAGATGATTAATTTCACAATGTAAGTTATGTAGGACATGCTTTTGCATGATTACCAAAATCTGAATTATTCATAATCATTTTATGTATGCATTTTTTTTTCATGATAAAACTTGAGTCATGATACTTATATACATTTTTTTTTGCATTTGTATATTTTTAGAGTAGATGATATTCAGTCTCACAGCATATTTGGCAGAATATTGTCTTTTCTTCTTCATCTTTTCATCTTTGGAAATCTTTTTAGCATGTTCAATACACAATATACATGACCACCAGACCATGTTAGCTAAGGCTGATCTAGTTCATTACACAGTTTAATATCCAGGGAAAGAAATTATGTTCATGATTCCCACTTTTCGTTCAGTCATAACCACCTCTACCGCTAGACCTATGAGAGCCTGGTATAGATCAGCGACCATAGCTTTGGAGATTAATCTTAGCGATTTTCTTTCTAGGCCATGACGTGAGAGTCAGGGCAGGTCACTATGGACCGCGCGCACCTCTTCCTCCTGAGCCTCAGGGATGAGGTCGTGGAGAAGCTCGAAATTGTCTGGAGTCATGTGCTGGAGGCACTTCCTAAGTAAGTCAGTCTGCATTTTGAGATTTGATATAACCTGATGTATGAATTCTGTTGCATACACTGCATGTTGTACTCCTTTTATTTCAGGAATAGAGTACATTTAATTTTTGGTGTGTCCTGTCTCCAATAAAAGACTTAAGAAAAGAAATGTATGCTGTTTTTGAATGAGTGTCTCAATCTTTCAACATAGAAGATAATGAGCCTCACAGCAAGGTCACCGCCCTATCGCTAACCATTACAAACTTCCTCCTTTTGAACCCAGGAGTCACAACAAAGTCGGCGTAGCTTCGGGAGACTTGGGAGTCGACTCTGACGGACGGGTATGGGTGGAAGTAGGAGGGCCGGGGCTGAAGCTCCGCGTAATGCACCTCCACCCGGCCAACCCTTCTGTGGCCGAGGCAATATCCACAAGACTCTCGAATATGGCCGACACAGAGCAGGGAGAAAATATTATCAATCTCCCAGCTGATGATGAGGTAAGAGATGTGATCTTGTGAGTTAAATATTGCATGAAGGATTGGGAGCATAAACTCATGGTTACGCAGTATAGGCTGAATTGAACACACATGTGGTGTATGATAGCTGTTGTGTTCATTGTGCTTGACAACACAGTATATTGTGTATATTTCCCAATAGGTGGTGGACATTAGAAAAGGATGTGCATATACAAAGGGACTCTTATATTATTGATTTACAATGGTGTGAATGAATTGCAAATGTTCATATAACATCATTATGATAAAATACTGATATATATACTCTATATTAAACCACTGTGTAGTTTAATTTTAATGATTTATTTAATAATTATGGATCTTGAACCAATGCCAACATTTAATAATTCAATGATTTATAATCCTAATGACATTGATTTTGAATATGTCAGTGATTTAGAATTCTAAATTCATAGTGAGATTAATCTTTCATACTGTAATAATTTGCCTTCTCCCTGCAACATTGAAGTAGATAACATATATATTTATTAAATTCGTAATATGAAAACAGATGTAATGTAAGACCTGTATTTATGACAGATTTCCCTAGCTTCCCTTGAGGACTACTGGTTCAACCACTGGCAGGGCCCGTACATCCTGGCAGACTCGAATCAAAACAACGTCAACTTCAGGAGATCCCAAAGGAGTTTGAGAAAGTCCAAGAGAAAATTCCGGTGTTCTGTTTGTCAGAAGAAGGTACATTTGTTTGTCTTATTTTTAATGTACTTTAAAAATGACTAAGACTAAGAATAACTGTTTCATATTTCTTTGAGTCAGTAGTGAGAATTTGTTATGTTTATTAACCCTCAAAGGAAGAAATACAGCAATTTTTGTTTTTGTTTTGTTTTTGATGTGTAAATACTAAACATATGATTGAAAGAAATAGGGTCCATGTTATCCATATTATAGAGGTACAGATTAGAATGATCTGAACTCCAGTAATTGTGTATTGAAGTAGACAAAGAAGAAAGGATGCATTTCTCCCATGAAGCTCCAAACTTTGCCATTTTTGGGGGGTTTAGATTTTGGGTTGTAGATGCCTAGAAAGACTTCATCTTAGAGTGTACTTAGTAATGTAATTTACATATTAAAATTCATTTATACAAGTTGTTGTTATTATATATAGCTTAGGGTTTTATTGATTTATCATGTTTATATATTATATTTGTATTAGATATGTTTTTAATCTTGTATAATAATAATAGCACTATGTATTTATATATTTTTCTATTTATATATTACCTAGAGAAAAAAGCAAAAGAAATATCTATCAGACTTCCCAGTACATGCGTCTATAGCTGATCAAATTTATTATCCATTTTTGCACCAGATACTAAACTCCAACGGCCATCACGAGGAGCCGCAAGAAGCCCCATGTTTCGACGGCGAGAACGTCCTGGCTCATGTGCCCTCCATCAAGCTGGAAACCAGGAGCCCAAAGCCTGAAGATGCGGCAGCGGGGAGCTCGGATGACGAGTGCATGAAGCCAGCCGTGAGTGAGGAAACTCTCTCCAGGTTAGGCTTGGGCAGGTTAGAACCAAACTACAGGATTTTGTTTTTCGTTGGAATGTGGTTATGTTTTAGATTGATATTTATTTGTTGTATGTACATGGGTATGCATATAGTATTCATATGTATGGCTATGGAATGTAAACTGTACTTGTTAGATCAGGGAGACTTTTATCCCCATCAAGAAAGATCTCTCTGGCTCGCTACACCAAGCCTGGGGATATTTTCTCGGTATAACAAGTATGATTTTCATTTTGTAGCCAGTGGTTGGATGCTTTTCTATTGGACCGGATGTATATCCTTTATCTAATTATTTATCTCTCCATCCATCTTTATTTCTCTATATGTGTATTTATTATGTATAGATATGTATAGATAAAGATAAAATTTTTATTCTTATTCGAGGAAAAAAATATTTTGAGTAATTGATGCTTGGAAATCTGGAGAAAACACCCTTGTACTGATAAGACCACAATCTTTTCTATCTATTACAGATATAGTGCTAGTGATGAGCAACTGGCCCGGGCTTATCGTGTAATGGACAATGAACTCCGCACCAGTTTCACCCTCTTTAACGAAGGGACGGTGACACAAGACGTTGTCGATGGTGTCAGCATGGATGTTCACGATGCCACTGGATCACCAGACTCCAGCCTGCATCTAGTGCCTCCTCTTCACAGCCCCAGGCAGTCGAGATCGTGCCCCTGTAGTCCCAAGCTCTCTGGGAGGAACCACAGTCCCAAGTCTAACACAGACAGCCCCAAGCCTAGATCCCGCTCGGGCAGCTCAAAGTTCTCGTTGAGTAGCTCTCTCTTGGCCATCCACCGGCAAGCGTCCAATTCGCTGAGGCCAGATTTTCTCCGGTTCGACCTGGGCAAGGGGGAACAGGGAGGAAGCAGCTCCAAGAATGGCTCCCAGCAGAGCAGCCTGAAGAGTGAGTTGCGGCACTCTCGGTCCGCTGCTGATGCGCACAACAGCAGCTATGCAGATTCTCATTTAAGTGCCACCAATACCATGTCACTGAAAGGGGAAACCAGTGGCCATGAAGCATCAAGGAATGCCCTTCATGAAAGCCACTCTCTCCCAACTCTGAAGCTCTCCAGAATGTCCATGATTTATAAGGGTGGCATCATCGTGAACCAGGACTCTCCACAGAGCCTGACGTCAGACACCACCAGGCTGATCATGGAAGGAGCCTGCGCCCTGCCGTCGACCCCAGAAGCAGACACTTACTCCGAGGAGCGCGACTCACCTTCCATGCTCCTTCCTGATGTTGTGCCAAGGTATGAAGCCCCAGGCCCCACGCTCAACCAGATTTCTGAAACGGAGGCCTCGGAACCGTCTGCCTCTTACGCGCTCAAAGAACAAGATGGGAAGTACCACTTTGATGCCAAGGAGGGAGTCATCAATCTGGGCTTCGATGGACATGAGGAAAGCTCCGACTTCTCTGATTTGAACGACCTCGCAGGTGCCAAGTCAGCGGAAACGCCAAATGATTCTCCCTACCAGAAGGGCAGAAGGGGGTCGACCGATAGCAATATTGACCTAGGGAAGAGCAACATCCAGCTGAATATGACGAACATACATGGCATATCAGTGGGTCACTCTCCTCAGGGTCAGGATATGACTCTATCACTTGAGGTTCCACAGGGGACTAGTCAGGCGTCTTCATGCCAAGCAGGTAAATGACTCATTAGAAAAAACTAACTCTTGTAAATAAGAGTTAATTATTGCAGTTATAGGGAAATGCAAATCAAGCTTATAGGAATGGTTACTTGAATAGATATCCAATATGTTGAAGAGTCAATATGAAACAAAAAGTAGCTGTTAATATCATAAGTAATATTCTCCAGTACATTGTTCTCTGGAGTAAATAACCATTTGAATAAGCAGAAAGATAATTTGCATTGTTTCTGTTGTGATATAGCTAGTGTGTTCTTTTGACGTTTTCTATTACAAAACAGTAACTGAACATTTACTTTATGAAAAAGATATTCTCTTTTACATTCACCAAAAACTAATCTGTAATTACTGTGAAATATTAGAATGGAAGTGTCAGAGCTTGCATCACTTAAAGTATCTCTCTTCATTATAGTTCATAAGAGTTTGGCTGTATGCCTGATCTTAATTTTTTTTTTTCCTATTCCAAAGTCAGCATTTTATTCAATATAGTAAGCAGTGTGCATTTTATGTTAAGAATAGATATTCATATATTTGTATGCAACTATTTTTTTTCCATTACTTCATACAACTACTTTTCACGCACTGTATGGTTTACTTATAGGAATGGACGACTGTGCCAGCTCGTCTGACACCTCTGAAGTGCCATCCATAAGTGGTTCGTTGGCACCCTCGAGTGCCCCTAGCACCATAGCAGCAGACTCGGTTCCGGCCAACCAACCGCCCCCACTGCAGGAAGAGGAACCAGAGGACGAACCTTCGTATGACCACATGCTGGAGGCTCGGCAGCTGGTCTTCTGGTGGCAGAGGACAAACCCAAACGATAATTCGGAATTCTGCCAGAATTACGCCGAATGTAAAGTAAAGGTGAGGTAGCGAGGTTACAAGATGGGATAGCTGTGTTTGTAGAAGGGATGAATGTGTATAATTTTTGTTTGTTTATTTTTGTCTGTACTTTATGTATGTGCAATTTTATTGAATCTGTCTTTTCCTTCCTTTCAATTAATGAAGTTGATGTATCTCATTGTTGAGATGATTGTCTTGTGTGGGCATGCTGTGTCTATTCATATCCATACCCTTATTATTGGAGTGAATTATGGTTGAATATGTGTAGACTCTTGATGAGGACATTTTAGAGTATATGGTGTTTAATCCCTTGGCACAGGGGCCTATCTGTGGACATATCAACAGATGCCAGGTTTTGTCCTCCCTGTCCACTCACCACAAATGCTAACTCTTCCCCTCCACTTCTCCCAACTCTGTCTGTGCCAGAACTTTTCATACTACTCTCCGTACAGGAACTCTTCACCCAACATTCATGTTAAAATGTCTTTCAGAGGGAGGGTATAACCTGCACAAAGCCTGGCACAATGGGTTAAGATTTCCCCTTTTATTTTACAGCAAAAGCCTTTGTTGCTTTTCCTGCATGGTATGGGTGGAAGCAGCGATGCCTGGCGACAGCAGCTATGGTATTTCGTCAGCTGTGGTTATGAGGTAATAATTAGATTACTGATTG
>BOPN01009640.1:17500-22500 GCA_017312705.2 Penaeus japonicus | reverse complement strand
CTCTTCTTCTTCTTCCTCTTCTTCTTCTTCTTTGTCTTTGTCTATCCTTGTGTGTGTGTGTTCATAAATGAGTAAGCTTATGATAAGTGTATGAATAGGGTGAGATGTCAAATTGAGAAGTAGCAGACATAATTTGCAAGTTAGAAGTTCGATGGAAATTCACACCAAACTAGGACGAGAGACAGAGACAGAGACAGAGACAGAGACAGAGACAGAGAAGAGAGAGGGGGGAGGGGGGGTGAGCGAGGAAGTGCAAACTCACAACATCTCCCCGCACAAATCCCGAGGCAGCAAAACTTTTGTCGCAGAGCCTGTGCCTGTGGGAGGGGATCAGGGCAAAGTGATATATGCACACAGGATCTGCAAAGGAGGGGTGGGATCATGCTGCTGCCTTCAATTTAACCCATTCCCGACGGGGGATTTCTAGCCTAGAATGTCCAAATGCCGGGGCTTTCGAATTATTAGGCCTAAATTAAATGAATAGCTGGCACAATACTGTGCCGCCCGGCAACTGGGCTTTTGAATGCGCGGTACACATGCTGTACCACCCGTCCTGTGTGGGTTAAGTGGTCATGTTAATATTGATCCTAGTTTCCTATCCTGAGGAATATATGAGACAAAGTCTCAGTTGCTGTCATCATGGCGTAGTGTGAAGGTTATTCATGGTCGTGGTATTTTCATCTACAGAACTAATTATATATCATAAGTATCATGAAGTGCCCTGAATAGGGAAGGTCCACAGGGGAGCATAGCCCCCTCTTGGCAAAGGCTGACTTCAAAACTAGGCAAAGTGAGGTAGGTAATTGGGTTAAGATTTTGCATATGAAATATGCCCTGAAGTAGCACGAGGTAGCATGAAGTGCCTTAACCCATTAGTAGCGAATGGCATGATTTGCTGCAAAGGGAGAGTCGGTCATAGACGTGGATAGCACTGTGCCAGACATGGAAAACAGCCATCCTACTGCACAAACATTTTTTTAATACCGCGACCAATGGGTTAAGAAAGGTGGGGTCCATGGGGGTAAAACCCCTACTTGGTTAGGGCTAGCTTGAAAACTAGGCAAAGGTAGGTAGGTAATTGTGTTAAGATTTTGCATGTGAAATATGCCTGGGATTCATATTTTACCCCACAATTTCCCAGATCTGCTTAATGCCCTCCCCTACTGTTGGTACTCAGGTTGTAGGGTCCAGGGGTGGATGCGTGCATTATATCCACTATTTATGAATAGTAGGGGTGGAGAGGAATCCATCGATACCACTTTTGTGGTATTTAGTAACGCGGCGTTATTCGGAAAATATACCGTAAAAAGAAACAATATCATTACAGGAGTTTCCTATCAGGTGATTGCTGTGGCCCACACACTGGCCAACAAGCCTTATCACATAATCGGGCAATATAGAGTTTGGACTGGTTCTTTATTTAATATAGATGATTAAGTTGGATTTTTGAATAATACTTTCCCTGGGCACAGAAATTCATGGTAAATGCTGTGAATATTGATGCATTACTAAATGCCATGGAAGTGGTATTGACAGATTCGTCTCATTCATCATTACTCAAATAGAATGGATATAGTCTGTGATTTTCCTCATACTCCACAGTCTGGGCCCTGAATGTAGGAGAGAGCAGAAAAGAAAACAGTGCATATTAAATTCCTGGTAAAAGTTGCTTTGTGCCATTATTGCAGGCCCTTTTTTTAGAAAACGTATCACATAATATTTCTATTGTTTTATATGCGCTCTGAGTAATTATTGGCTGAAACCAATAATATTTTTACTAAAAAGCCTAACTAGGGGACTCTGATCCTTGGACCCCCATTGCTGGTAAGGAGCTGGTGGTCTGTGATGATTTGCCCATTATATATTTAATTGATTATCTATTTTGTTATTAGTTTACACCAAACATGTGTATGTTCAAATTAAAGGTAATGAAGTAATCCAAATGAGGATGTTTATTGTGTGGAAATGCTTTTATAGCCAGTAGAGATCCAAGGAAGGTATAAACTCTGTCTTGCCATAGGGATATGTAGTGAAGCTTTGATGGCCTTTGTTATGGTAATTGCTTTTCACTGTTGATACCTTTTTTAACTTATTCATAGTGGATGGCATGATTTGCTGTCAAGGCACCATCTTTTGTAAACGTGGATGGCACCATGCCATACAACATAAACCTGCCACATGACTGTTATACATGTTTTATAAAAACCACCACCCATTGTGGACAGGGTGCCTGATGACCTAACTGGTCACCAGGATGGACTAGCAGCACCGGCTAAAAATTAGATGGATGGGGAAAGGGTTTTCTCCGCCCTTTGGGTAGCACAGACAAGCCCAAACAATATTTTCCATAAACCCATCATAAAATGGCGGTTTAGGATGATTTTGGAACCCTGTTGCTCTAGAGCTAACGCCGTTAGAGCTATAATACATCATGACTGTATGTGTGTTTCAACTGTGAGCAGATCCTGATGTTGCATCATATAAGCATTGACTCCCATCTTTTAGGCCTAATTGGTGCTGTCATGTATGTCATGACACTTGTACTTAATAGGTTAATGTATGAGTGAGTTCATTGAGACTGGATTCTTTGTATTTGCACATTTCCTGCACAAATGTTTTCCATGTCATTCTGCCCATGCATTTCCCTTGAATTTGCCTAAGAATCCATGAATAATCATTGCAGGATCAGGCAATCCCCACAATCAACATTTGCATGATCAGTCAATCCCCAGGAGCAAAATTGTATTTCATGCTAATAATCTGTTTATTGAGATTTTTTTCATTGTCCTGCATCTACTTAGACTAGCATCCTTTGATGAGAGGACCACAAATCTCCACCATAAAAGTAATAGCAATAATTAAGTTATTGCCTTGTCACGGAAGCCAATTATTTTACTTTAAATGAGACATTGTCAAGAGCCAAAGACTATTTAACCCATTCACGCCGGTTGACGTGATAGCACGTATTGTGGTTTTCGCGTCAGACGCCCTGGACGCGCTAATTTGGAAATACATGCTTTTTTGTTTTGGCATTCTCCACTTACATAAAAAAGTATTACAGTTTGGTTGATAAGTGTTTAACTCGACATCCTCACAAAATTGTATCACAATATATGTATAAGCAATATTTTTTTTCCAAATCTTTCTTTGATCTAGTCCCAGATTAACATGCACTATAAAGAAATTGTTCCTTACAAGTTTGCAGAATCATATTTCTGTGTGTACATTTAATTTTTTTTTATTCAATATTTTTCAAAGATTCACAGTATTACATGCACAGATTTTCATAAAAGTTTCTTTGAACTGAATCAAACAAATTGTGGAAGTAGCCCATTCTGTTACTTTAATTTGCCAGTATCTCCATTTGTGTTGTTATTTGAAGATGTGCCAATATTTTTCTTTGCAGACTACAGTTTCTGACAAATTTAGTACCGGTACAAACATAAAATTATAGAGTTAGAATTATTAATTGTATGGCATTTCTCCTGCCTAATTAATTATGTGAGAGTATTTTTCACTATGTATGCATACTGGGGTGCTTCAGAAAATCTTTTCTCATGTTGTTATGCAAGTTGAGATTTTTCTTTTATTATAGTTTCTCTACTAAATGTTTTTATTTCAACTCTATAGGACAACAGGAAGGGTTTGTGATGATGTTCCTTATCTAGGTGCTGATTTCAGTGCCATCGCTGATCTCATAGGGATGATGAGGTCACATGTGAAACTACCCTTCCGAAGTAGTTCCCAGGCTCTGCTTTAGATAGTAGGAAGGCTTTGCAAAGTATCCTTATCTCTAAAGCTTCACATTAAAGCATCTGCAGTGCCTGCATCATGGCAAAAGGGCATTGGTCAGAGGTTTCTGTTTATCTGACTAGATCATTTTTACAAGCATGTTCTTTTTTGCCTACAAAAGGCAGTGTGTTGTTTGATTGTCACATCATCATGTGGGCTTAGCAATCAATGCTTTTATGTAGCAAAGGAGAAATACATTGCTGTGTTAAAATTCTGATGGAAAGCCTATTTACCAATTATTAGCAAGATGCTACAAGATATATGAAATGATTTGAAAATATTGAAAGAGGTCAAAGCCTGGTAGAATGGGTAGTCTACAAAGTAGTGACCTTTCAAAAGAAGAATTTGTAAAGGAACAGTTATGAGTGAAAAGGGAACATGAGAAAAAGGAAGTGAAATGTACAATATGAGTGCTGAGAGATGGTTTCATGTTACTGGTTCTACTGATGTGTGTAGGCACTTTATTATAAAAATTATACTTAGTGCAGTTTGAGCCTTAATATTTGGTATCACTAAGGGTAAGGATGCTTTGGAATGTTTAAATTTCCAGGCTGAATAGCAGAAACAGCTACAGTACAAATATAGAAAGATTGCTAGACTGCAACAGTCACTGTTGTAAGAAAGAAAAAGAATAGTTTAATGCTTGCAAGCATGAGGACTAGAAACAGTTCCTCTGAAATGATTATCTAGAAGCCTTTGAGTTAGCGATCATCATTTTGTAAGGAAAGGGAACAAGTTTGTCCTGAAAATGTTTTTGGTTGTTTTTCTTAGCAAGCCTGGACTAAATGAGAGATTTGTGAACCTGATGATGATTGAGTGTGTAGAATATAAAAAGCTGATGGGTTATATCTCTGCTGTTGAAGTAGAAAAAGATACAGTTGAATGAGGGGTCAATCTTAGCTCAGACTTGATATATAAATCAGGGAAAATGAAAGGTAATGTATGATGCAGATTATAGAATATTATTGAGAAACAGTTAGAAGCCACAAAAGGGACATGGTAGAGGGACTGGTCTTGCTGGCTTCAAACAGTAGCAATTAGTATGTATTTTTGCATTTGCAATTCAATTAATAGGCCTTTCTTTTTGTATATGTTATGTTACATGTTATTTTATAATATATGTTATATTACATCTATAACTGTTGATAGGAATACTCTGAGACAATTATCTTTTTATATGTGTTAGAATTCCTTAATGTATTTTTTTC
>BOPN01009640.1:0-2500 GCA_017312705.2 Penaeus japonicus | reverse complement strand
TTTATATTTACAAAGTGAAGTATTTGTCATTTTAGGGCAAAATCAAGAAAACTTGTACTGTGGGAAATGAAAGCAATGTTGAGTGAATTATATTAATATATGACATTTATTTGTTATTTTTTGAAGTTACATTCCAATTACATATTTAGAATTTTGAAAGAAAACAAGGTAAAAATAATGTCCATGTTTCGTAACTGTAAAAGTTGGTATAGTATTTTGTATTCAGTATATGAATTAGATATACTTCAGTGGCTCATTCATCTTCAATATTTTTTTCTCTTGCAAAGCAAAGATGCACTTGACAGGTTGTTGAAAACTGGCAGAATGCATGTTGAATGACATGTATTTCAAGTAATTATCACCATCAACAAATCAGTTATTAATAGAATATCATCACTAATCTGTCAAGTGCATCTTTGCCATGGTAAAAAACAGTTTATATCTAAAATTCAGTAAGTAGCACTGGTACTGGTACTGGTACTGGACAAATACTTGGTTAATTTTATTTACAACCATGGTGTCTTTTGTCCTTTTCACTGAACTAAGAGGTAGCTGACATTGACCACGTTATCAGTTTAAGATGAGAGAGTGTAAAAAAACTGACAATATTAAAAGTTGAAGATGACAAGAATTACCTCTTTACTCTTATGTGTTACATTTTAACTGTAATACTTTGTTAATTTAGGTTTCACACATGCTTAAAATGGAAAATATGTAGCTATGTTACAAGGCCAAAAGAAACATCATTCCACATCAATGCATTTTTAATCTCTTTATGCAAAGTTTGATACAAACATGGTTCACAAACTTAAAATTAGGTAATAATGAGGATAACTGTGTAGCCCTCATGATAACTACTGAACAGAAATTATGTCAGCAGAATATTTACAATCAACCACACAGCAGATAAAAGATTTGTATTATTAAAAACAACCAAAATAAAATGTTTGTATATTATTCACATTTAATCTCCTCCTAGGTTTGATTTTGGTACCATTAAAAGCCTTCCAAGGTGTTTGAAAATGTTTTATGTTTTTTTTCCCCCTAAATTACATATTTCGGAAGATATATGTGTATGTGTGCATGTGTGTATGCGTGTGCGTGTGTCAGTCAGTCTATGACTTATGTAAATGTGTATGTGTTTGTGTATTTACGTTTGTACATATGCATACAGTTACTGAAACATGTAACTTACTTATGGTGTGATTTGGTATGATGATACAGTTATAAATGTGTTTTTGGGAAGGTTAAACAGGTAAACTATATATTTTGATTCTTCACAGATTCCACATTATGAAGATATGAGTCAAGCTATATTTAATATGCCTAATTGTATTTAATCTAAACATTAAATATAACAGTGGCACATATGTTAAAGACGTATATGCATTCATTTGCATGTGTGGGTTTACGGGGATGTAAACAGATACGGGTGAGTCAATGAGAGAGAGAGATGGTATAAGAAGAAGGGGGAGGGAAGAGGAGAGAAGCAAGGAAGGAGGGAGAGCAAAGACAGAAGAGAGAGGAAGGAAGAGAGCAATGACTTGTTAATATAAAAGATGAAATATAAGAATTCATTCTAAAAATCTGTTCTCATATCATAGAGGGAAAAATGACCACATAATAATTGCTGTTGTCTGCATCAAGCATGTACAAAATCCCTAAAAAAAATGGAGGCAAACTTTTCTTGAAATACATATATATATTTGATGTGGCATTTTTGTGAACATTCACAGCACTATTGTGTTGTTCTAATGAAAGGTCAAACTATCACTTTAAAACCTGAGTCAGCAGCACATACTTCTGCTTCACTGGTCTTGTCAAACATAAAGGCACATTCTAAAGGTGTCTTCTGCTAGAGACACTTAGTATACCTAAGATTTTAACTAGTACTGATTTGCTACCTGGCCTTTCTAATGAAAATCCTAACATTTTACAATGTACAAGATGGGAACATCGGATGTTCTGATTTTTGCAAAAATCTATTACAGACAGTGTAGATAACCTTTCAATTGGCCCCCTCTATGAAATCCAATAACTGAGACTTGAGTATTGCTGTTAGTATTAAGAGATATGAACTGCAGGCATAACTGCCATAATTAGACCTCCATTCAGAGTCACATATATTACTGACTTATATAAATACAATCTCTGCCAGCAAGTTTGTGCCCCTTAAAACTTATGAAAAGTCTGATTCATGACATTCTTTAAGCTCTCCTGGTACTGTGGAACAGGGCAATATTTACTATTATCCACATACCTTCCTGAATTACTGGTAAACATCAATTTTTGTGGAACTGAGGTAAATCTTTGGATAGGTTTAATTTCTACATTTTTTTCTTCATTTTATTCATTTTGGCTGCTTGTACATCTGAACTATTTATTTTTATACTTTCTACTGGCTTTACTTTTGCACTTGGATAAGTGTAGTCATATCTTAATAATACACAAAAAAAAAAAAAAAAAAAAAAAAAACATAAAAACCTAAAATTAAAAATAC
>BOPN01009638.1:18598-22575 GCA_017312705.2 Penaeus japonicus | reverse complement strand
TGTGTATGTGTGTGTGTGTGTGTGTGTGTGTGTGTGTGTGTGTGTGTGTGTGTATGTGTGTGTGTGTGTGTGTGTGTGTGTGTGTGTGCGTGTGTGTGTGGATATTTGTGTGTGTATGAACTGAATAAGATGAATTTACACATATAAATGAAAGAAACCAAAGAATTATATCTAAACGTAAAACAAAACTGTCACACATCAAACTGATTATACATAATAAGTCAACCTATTCCAGAGATGTTGATCATAAGGTAGCGGCCATTGACCCAAGAGGCAACGCAGCTCGTGCTTTGCAAATCAAGCTGACACTCACTAGCGAGCTGACGCACTAAATCAGGTCGGCCAATTAGATTGCAAACTCAGCACTTCTATGATTATTTGGTAACCTGTCTATTCTGTCCTTTTGACTGAAGCACTGCGGTTGTTTCATGCTTCTGCAATATTGATCAACTGGTCATATGTGTTCATAGAGGCAGTATTAATCTATTTTGTGTTGATGTTTTTATCGTTCTTTTCTGTTTTTCTAGCTGCCAAGACGTTCAGGCGCTCCCACCAAGGAAAACGGCGGACAGGTGAAAAAAGGTCAGTTCTAGTCAGGAATGCTCTGACGTTAACAGGAAATAAAAGTCCTGCTCAGCTTTTTTGTGAAATTCCCCCCTTTTAATTTCCTTCTTTCTACAAAACTAGGTATATCTACAGCTACGGCAGGCAAAAGCTGAGTATAGATCTGGTCAAATGGACGTTATACATATTTGCGACAAAAGACAATGAGTGGAAAGAATTTACCATTATATCATTATAATTATAAACTTAGTATGTTCCAGGAGGCTGTGTGGAATTAATCAACAATTAACAATCATGAGGATATATATGGGTTTAGATAACATGGTGATAATTACAGATTAAAACAATAAGCTACAATAAAGTTTGGTAAAAGCTTTTGTTACTGATAAACATCAAAATGTATACATATTGAGTGTGTACACAGATTGGCGCACGGCCTGTACGTTATATAATCTACATGAACTAATGAGTTGCAGGACCTATGCCAAATATCAATAACGTAGTTATTTAAATCAATAAGTAGTTACAGATGAAAGCAGAAATCTACATCACTTGCAATCATTGTCATGACCTACCTGCTTTGACACGAGACCCGTATCGTAAGGGTGTGTTGAAACTTAATGATAGTTGTTTACACACAGATGAAATAGAGATGCAAACGGCTCTGATTTCAAACAGGTTTTGCAATATTTCCCTAGAAGGTAAACAAAAATCAACGTTATTTTACAGTCTTTGTTTTCTTTCTTTCTTTCTTTTTTTCTCGTCAGAATCTCTTCGCTGTCTGCGAAGAGAGAGAGAGAGAGAAAGACTTTGTGTGTACAGCAATAGTCTACGGGACGGTATCCGCAGTTGACAATCAAAAGTCTGTATATTACGTAACAACACTTAACTTATTTCATAACAAAGCCAAGATCAATTGCGAAATGACCTCGGGCACAAAACCAAGACTTGCAACTTAGCATGTCAATGTTCACACATGTTCTCAAAATGTTCATCTCATCTACATCTCGCGAGAAAGATCATATCTGACAGTTGCTGCTGATTCCATGATCATGTAATTTAGAAAACAATAAACGGAAAGTTTGACTTTGGTCTGTACCCACACCCTAAAGTATAATCATTACAATTATAATCATCATTATTATCATCATTACAATTGTTGTTATCCTTTTTCTTGTTAGCATTAATATCATTTTAATAGTTTTGTGGTTATCATTTTTTAATTATTCCCATAACCCCTATTATGGTTCTTGTTATTATAGATATTACTATTATCATCATTTTTTTATTATTCCCATAACCCCTATTATAGATCTTGTTATTATAGATATTACTATTACCATCATTATCAGTAAGATAATTAATTATATCTATTATTATAGGTATTATCACCATCTTTATCAATATCATTACTATCATTAGTATCATCTGTATCAACATTATCAATATAATCATAATTCTTATCATTATCGTCATTATCATTATCATTACTATTATTATTATTGTTACTATTATTTTCATTATTATCATTATCTTCATTACTATCATCAAAATGATTATCATTATTACTGTTACCATTATCATTATTATCATCATTATTATTACTATCCTTATCCTTATCATTATCTTTACTATCATTCTCATTATTATTTTATTCATAATTGTATCGTGAACGATATTTCAAATTACGCGCGAGAGAGATCTTGTATTATAGATGGCGTTGCGGTTGTGGCTCGTGTTTTGGTTGTGTTGAACGGAGGAAGTCACGTGGACGGAATTATACATTTTGTTTAGAAGTTTTTGTGATCCCTGAACATTGATACGGATTTATGATTTACTTGAGTTAGTGTTTAGTGTCTCAGAAATAAAGTGACTTCCTTCTGTCGAGCATTGAGTATTGGATTAATGCTGCTGGACCGGAAGAAATCTGCACAGGAGATTGCGGAGAAGGCAAAGGCGAAAGAAGTGAGTTTCTGATTATTTTCATTTCTGTACTTGGTTGAATATAATTTATATGAGATTTATTTGAACTATGTTGTATATATCTCATTGAAGTTTTGTTATTGTATTTTGTTATTGGGATTTAGGTACATGTGTGAGGAATTCATTGTTTGAAGTTTGAAGCTTCCCTGTATATTCAAGAATATTGTTTTGTTATTGTAATATAATAAATACCTAAGATTTACTAGCAACCATGTACTTCATAGTATTTTGTATAGGATTCATGGATCCTTTATATTCCAGGTTGAATATTAATAAAGACAACGCTTTCAACTACTATTTGATTCTCCTCGTGCAACAATAATCATTATTTCGGTATTTACTATTATTATCATAAGCGTTACTATCATTAATATCATTATTACTCTTATTATTATAACCAGCAATGTTATCATTACTATTATTATCATTTCTATCATCCTTTGGATTATCATTATTCTGTTTATCATTATCCAAATTATCATTATCGTTACTATATATATATATATATATATATATATATATATATATACATATATATTTATATATATACATATATATATTGTTACGCCGGCCGCCTCGTCTATCTGCCACCAACACGAGGCAGGCTAGGCAGACGGCGTGCTAACCACAGGGTCGTGAACACAGAACAGCTCCAAGAGGCACCGAACACCACAGCGTCCCAGAACACCACGAGGGGAAACGCCACGTGGAGAGGCAGGGCACGAAATAAACACACAATAACAGTCTTTCCTTTATTTACACTAGTTATTTACCCGTACACTTTTCTATAGGCACCATACAGGGGGAAACCAGCACATCACACAGCACAATACAGCTATAATAGGGCAACACAAAGTATATCAGGTCACAAGGGGCACACGCGAGGTCTTCTCAGGGGCAGCAGCTAACTGCGTCTGTCCTGGACTCGTTCCTCCTGCGCCTCTTGCCCAGACATTGCGTCATGTTTGTCCAGCTTACATCAGTTTATTAGTAACACATGTTTCGCACAGAGACAAAGACCCACTGGCGTAGCAATATATATATATATATATATATATATATATATATATATATATATATATATATATATATATATATATATGTATGTGTGTGTGTGTGTGTGTGTGATCAAGATCCGTGATGTATTTTCTAAATACGGGCTATGCCGCTACACGACTTTTTTTCCTATTTATAGAGTACCTTCCAATAGATTGTACCGGTGCCGGTGAGGAAGCCAGAGGCCAATCTTTTCTAGAATGCGAAAAAGTGAAATGAATTGGACGCAGCAAGAAGTAAATTTTTACTTTCGTTTCCAAAGACACTGCTCCATTAGGGATGATACTTTTTTTAATACTACCCTATTGGTTAAAAATAAGAAGAAAAAAGTTGTAGAGTAAAAGGAGATCGAAAGTAATTAATGACATTTAACT
>BOPN01009637.1:27500-30649 GCA_017312705.2 Penaeus japonicus | reverse complement strand
CGGACTGCGGCCACGCGAATGGCCGCAAGGTGGGCTCAACGACGGTGCCGCACCGCCAGAACTCTACGGGAGTCACACGCGATGTGTCACGGCGGTGAACTGTATCCAGAAGAGAATTTTATGTTTCGATAAAGGAGACTACTTGAGCTTGGATGATGATCTCTTTAGCAGAAAGAGTTTGTGCTCTTGACACTATAGTCAATTATCCTTTCGAATTTTATGAAGATGCTATACGTGATGAAGAAAAGCAAGGTTAGGTCTTGTGTATAGAGGTTTATCATAAGGAAATTTTACTTGTGATCGTTTTATGATCAAGAACACTATCAAGGGTTTCCTCGACGTGTTCAACGAAGTTAACAGTAACTGCAATGGCAACATAAAGAATATTGATATTAGTGACACAAATAACGATAATAAGACTTCTGATTTCTAAGTTCATTTAGCTCCACACCCTAGCGAGGCAGATATTGGACATGGCGGCAAAATGGCTCGTAGGGGATGTGTGGAGAGACCGGAACGAGTTGCAACCGATATGATTGGAGAACACGATCCACGAGCAATAGATCTTGAGGTTCGAGCTGTCAGTTTTCATGGCAGTATTAAAAGGGTGTTGATATATCCGATAACACTATAATGAAGAAGGTATTACTTGATGATGATGTTGATATTGGTAATGACTATGATGAAACAGGATGATAACGGTAATGATGATGGTGATACTGATATTGGTGATAATAATGAGAAAGAGAAAAACTGATAACGACAATTTTGATTTAGAGTATAACGACAACAACGACAGTACCGACGAGAAAAAAAAAATTGCTACGAAGAATGACACAAAAGATGGCCTTAGAAAGGAAGGATCTTTGGAGTACACGATTCTTGCCAAATGGAAGAATTCTATCGTCTAAGATAGGCTCATTTTTATCCGGATTTAAAAAGGGAAATATGTCATAGACAGCGTTTTATTTCACTGGAAATTCTGAAAACTGCGAGTAGACTACTTAAAACGAGTATTTTAAGGGACATAAAGAAACTAAAACTTAAAAAAGAAAGAAAGATAGTAGTTCATATTGAGTATTTAAAAAGCATTTGGCGCCATTTTCCTTTCCTCTGAATCTTGCGAGTTTGATCAACAGAGACTGTAGATGTGATAAGTCTAAGCGAAAGCCTCTCCTGGTTATTCCTAATTCTCTTCACTAAATCTGGGAAATGCGATACAATGCACTCCATGGAGAAAGAGTAGTCTTTCATGACATTGCAGTAACAGGGTTTACAAATATAAATCTCATTTAAGTTAAATTACAGAGTTCCCAAAAGCCAGTGCAAAATAAAGGATTGCTTTGAACAATAACCTTTCGCATGAGACGTCTCCACAGTGTATTACTGAAGACATAAAACTTGGCCAATTATCGGATCCGCGAATTCTCAGCAGACCAGAGTTCGACAAGGGAAATGATCATTAAAGCGAGACAAATAACATTAATCCTAATCATGCCAGTGGGTCGGACATCGTCCTATGATTGACCCGAATCTTATTTCTGCTTGGCTCCGAATCATCACCGTCTTCCGTGGAAAATAGGACTTTGACGACAGTTCTGAACGAGGAAAGAGGCTCGTCTTCTCGGCTGGCTTTAATTTCTCAAAAACATTTGAACAATGATTGTAAGACAAAAATGTTCCATGCTAGACGACAATGTCTGTTAGATACAATGAAAGATAATGTTTCTTATTATAGAAACACGAATAGCGAAAAGCTTGTTGCTCATTATATTGGATGTTTGCCTACAGTTCTAGAACATTCAATTTATCTTTAAAAACTCTTTTTCAGTTAATATGGAACAATTACAGAGGGAGACAGAAGTATTTGATATGAGACGAGAAGTTTTCAATCTTGATGAAGGTGGTGTGATACGAGCTCTGAGTAAAGTTCCAAAGGGTGCAATAGAGACATTCCTTGCCGACTTGTTGAGGCATTCGAGAGTGGACGATTTATCTAAGGAAGTTGAGGGTTAAATAAGCGAAAAGAAAAGGTTATTTCCCACATGGATTGTACAGCTTATGTTAGTATATGAAAAATATTTTGATGGAAACGATATAAGTTTTTGGAGAGATTTGTCAATGGAAGTTCTTTACTAATGAATAATAATGTTGTGGATCCCTTAAATATATTGTCGTCCTCATCACATACGAATAAAAATGAAATGAGTGATGCGGAGAGAACCAGATGGGTTGTCACGGAGATTGGTAATCTGTCTATGACATTTATTTATATGATCTTTGTCGTAGTATTCTATCTGCTATTTTTTTTTAGTAATAGTCGATTTGACGAATTTATAGTTGGTATATCGATTGAGGGCATAGGTCTATGTGGAAATGTTTGGACAATGAACCGAAAGGTTGGTTACGTAACACATGCATAAGAACACATTATTTTCCACTTGATGACAATGAGATATTTTACAATAGATTGTTTTATTAAGCGTTATTCTAACATGTTTCTCTTAAGTCGAAGAAGTAGGTTATTATGTGCACCTCTTAAAATGCTTTAAACGCCTTCTTTCTGAATAGTACAAGTACCATTGTGAGAGGAGTAGCTCTTTCACTCTTTCTGAAAAGAGTCAAAGGGGAAGAGTTGTCTTCTTCTGATGTAGTAGATTGCCGTGGAACGAAAATGAAACCAGCATCTCCAGAACACCACCACACGACAAGGAAAAGGCTCAACAACAATACTACATGTACTTATTACGAATATTCTTTTTATGGCAATGCGTATGGCACAGGGAGGTATGACAAGATTTTAAGTCAAGGAAGTTAATCGACACGTGTATGTCGTAATGATATAATAAGAAAAAAATCAAATATTAAAGAGAATAATACCAATAGTCTGGATAAAAGAATATACCAAAAGATGTGACAGGTCTAAAAAGCAGTAGCAACATTGTTGTTATTTCAAGTGAATTTTTGATAATGACAATATACCAGAAATAAATTTATACAACATTTTGGAGGATTTTAAAGATCACATGAACACAATACAAGTTATAGATACTGTCAAAGATGTAATTAATAAACAAATTATTTTTTGAGTTTGAAAATCCTTTTCAAAATGATGGTATTGACTAAAATCATGGTGATAATAATGGTTA
>BOPN01009637.1:0-22500 GCA_017312705.2 Penaeus japonicus | reverse complement strand
TTATTAAATTCCCCTCCCCCATCCGTCTGTAGCTCTAGAGGTATCCCATAAATAGTGAAACAGCTATCTATGAAGGCAGTGGTACGAGCCTTCTTGTCTGGAGGAGGTATCAGTTCCGCAAATCAACTAAGATGGTCTACAATCACCAATACATTAAGGTTGCCACGTGTAGACCGTGGTAATTAAATAAGATCTGCCGAGACGCTCCAACGGATGGCTGACTTCAGGTGCTGAAGCAAGGGGTGCATTCTTCGTAGCACAACCCTTACGGATCTGGCACTCTTGGCATTCTCGGACAAACTGCTTGGTCCCGGAAAGCACATTAGGGAAAGGAAACAGTTGCTTGGCCTTAGTATAGGTTCGAAACACAGAACCGGATGAACCGCCAATGGTGTGTGCAATGTGCCAAACGTAGAGCAGACCACTGAAGCCCATTTCTGATTTCAAATTCACAGATAGAAGGTTACTTTTGGAAGCTTACTTTTTGGTAATTGTCCGCCTTCTAGATATGTAATAATTTCGGATAATACTGGATCCTTATTCTGTTCTGCCCTGAGTTATCCATAGATAGGGATAGATATAGATAGATAATGATAAATATTGATAGGTATTGATATATATAGATAGATATAGATACATAGATATATACATATAAATAGAAATAGAGAGATATAGATAGATATAGATAGATACAGATATAGATAAATATTAATATATATTAATAGATATAGATAGAGAATGATAGATATTGAAAGATATTAATAGATACAGATATATAAAGATAGATATAGATACTAGATATAAATGGATATATATATATAGATAGATAGAAATAGATGGATATAGATAGATATAGAAAAATATAGATAGATAAAGACATGTATAGATAGATATAGATGGGTATGGATAGATATAAATATCGATATAGATAGATATAGATATAGATAAAAACAGATATAGATAGATATAGACAGATATAGATTGATATAGATAGATATAGATAAATATAGATAGATATAAATAGATTTAGATATGGATAGATATAAATATATCTAGATGATGATATAGATAGATACAGATATAGATTTATTTAGATATAGATATAGATAGATACAGATAGAGATAAAAATAGATATAGATATATATAGGTAGATGTAGACCGATTTAGATTGATATAGATAGATATAGATATATATAGATAGATATAAATAGATTTAGATATGAAAAGATATAAATATATCTAGATGATGATATAGATAGATAAAGATATAGATTTATTTAGATATAGATATAGATAGATATAGATAGATATAGATATAGATATATATAGATAGAAATAGATCGATATAGATATAGATATAGATATAAATATTTATACAGATATATATATAGATATATATATACCTTTATATATATAATTATATATATAAATACATATATATATATACATATATATATATATATATATATATATATATATATATATATATATATATATATATATATATATATATATATATATATATATATACGGTGCTACTGGGATAGCCCAATAAGCACTACGAGCATCAAGAGATGTGAATATGGTGGAATCATTGAGCCTGCCTAACATTTGCTGGATTGGAGGCAAGGGGTAACTATCGGCCACTGTGAGCATTTAGATTTCTAAAATCTACAATAAAATCTACAGAACCATCTTTCTTTCTCACAAGTACCACTGGTGAAAGCCACGGGCTAGTTGAGGGTTCTATCACTCCAGCTTCCTCCATCATGTCACACTGTTCCCTGATTACTTGTCTTGCCGTATGCGGTAGTCTCCACTGACGTGTAACGGTAGGCATGGCATCTCCGGTTGGAATATGATGGATGACGCCGGGTACTGTCCCAATATCTGTAATATCAGAGCTGAAAAGATTGGAAACTTTTTGTAGAAGACTTTCTACATGTACTTTCGTTCCGAAGCTTCTAAATGGTCTAAGTGATGGCAATGCTACCTATTACTGTTCCATCAACACTTAAAGGTAGATTAGTCAGGGCTGGCACAGAAACAGCAGCAACATTCTTTCCACTGTCATGGTCAAGTGAAGTTTCTGGAAAGACCATGAATTGATCATCGCTATACCCAAAGTCCTGTTCACCAAATAGCTTGTCAAAATCATCTAGGGATATGTTAACCTGGTCAGTCGGACAACTAGATGTAGCTTGCGATTCAGCCATTGCTGGGCTGCTAGCAGATTTTGACTCGTCTAAAGATGCAGCATCTATAACATCATTTGCCGTGACAAGGAGGAGACGGGCAAGGGAAGTACCCTTACAAAGTGTTACTGGGCGTGACTGTAAATTAACCACCCAGATTAAGATCTTTTTCATTGTAGAGATGACAGCACAGGGAATGGCCACAACTGTAGATATTGGCTCAATTAGAAAATAATCCTGAGGTTGAAAAGTAGATGATACAGCAACAGGAATAAATCTACCAGACCTGGGAGGAACTGTCACTTTCTTCTGAACATGCACAATATTATTATGAGCTGCTTTGGATAAATCATTTGAAGGGCACAATTGGTCATTGCTTATGGATATTCTCTGTGTAGAAATAACATGAATTCCTAATGATGACGTATCTGTATATGTAACTGGAAGGATAACATCATCAAGCTTAAGGTAACCAGATCGAGAGGATGGACCACCCACAAGACTATACTCAAATCGTCTCAACAAGTCTGCACTCACCAATGTGCTGTCACCTGGGAATGAAATGCCTTCAACAAGACAGACACGATGGACAAATGACTTATTTATGGAGACAGAAATTCTTGCATCTACCTCTCCAGTCACTGATAAGGTAGTGCCTGTTACTCCAGCCAGAAATCGTATTGGTTTATGCCATCGGCTAGAGTGTAGATAGTGCTGAGAAGAAGTCTTAAGCAAGGTAACTTCACTTCCAGTATCAATTAAGCAGCGAATAGGGTGTCCGTCTACAATAACATCACCTTTGCAATGCATCCGAGCAGCACGAATGCGAGTCTCGTCATCTGTGGGGCGACACTGCAACTCAATTTGTCTAAGCCAGTAGTCCAATTCATTATTCCGCTCTAAAGGGCTTGCAGCTGGTGATTTTGCTTCAAAAACTGGAATTTGATTACGAGGCTCGACGACAACAACTTGCGTTCCAGACGATCCAGACGAAGATTGTAATGGTACACTTGGAACAGGTACCTTTGGATTGTGTACACTATGTGGCAGCTGTATACCTCCTAAAGGTGGAATAATGGAATCACCTACTTGGTTTAGTGGAAGGGGCTGCCCAACAGAGATGACAGTAGTTGCAGAAGCAGCCTCATTCTCCGCACTCGACTCTGCAACATCGTCAGTTCCACAGCTGGTTGTAGTCATTTGGGATGGTCGGCGACATAGATCCCGAAGTAAAGATCTAATATTTCCTAGTTCTTGAGTCACTTTATCATTGAATTCTTGTTGTTGCTGATTCGTTGCACCTTGTCCCTCCATCCGGCTCAGTGCATCAGCACACTGCTGCCTCGTGTCTTGTATTGAAGTCTGAAAAGTATCCATTTTAGAAGTTAGGTTTTGCAATATCTCCTCCAGACTAGACAAATCAGTAGAACCTGACGTCTCCTGCTCCCTTTCCGTCGAGCCACCAGCTGCTCCCTCTGGTAGACCGTCCTTCTTGCGAACCATCTTGCTCTGTTAATTGAAGATTCAACTATTTCAATAAATCAATATTCACTTCCGCACTTCAAGCTTACACTTTAAGTAACAGTATTTCACAAAACACTAGCAAGCAATTATTGCATAACAGATTAATATGCAGCAACAAAACAATTAGAACATCGTGCATAGGAAAGCATAAGACATGAGACAAGAGACATGAAATTAACTCTGTACAAGTAAAGAAAATAATAACCTTACAAAAAGAAATTTATAAGTTAGTTAATTTACACATGATAATCTATATGCGTTAATTGCTCTGCACATGATCCTAACCGCTGCCGCCAAAAATGGGTTGTCGTACCCAGTTAACGAACTGAATTTATCTGAATACATTTATTTGATTGAAAAAAACAAATCGAGTTATTCGGAGATATAGGTATGTATCATTGTGCAGGGTAACTAAACCATTTCAACAAGACATGAACATTTATTAAATAAATACTTGGAATATACAAGCAACAATCTTATGGTTAATATTGCAACAGACAAACAGGACATGACAGTTACATAACAGATTAAAAATACACATGGACAAACGACAACAACAAAACGAGCGAGGCCGGTAGCAATCAAGGTCTTAAACCACATAAACCCGTGAGGTTGTTAAATTACATTATTTCCCGTGCCAGTTAAGATAGGTGCTTTAATAAAATCCTATAATACACGTTATACTTAACTTCGGAGACTAATGGGCGAATCACGAGCAGAACAAAAAAAACCGGCCGACATCCAAAGGTAAAAGATCCTGCGACCTGCCCCAAGCTGCAACACAAATCTTGTGATGGCGCCGAGCAGTACCCCCACTCATCCACATGGGTATGAGGGTATATGGCTATGGTGGTGAACGCCATCTAACAATAGGGCAGTCAACAAGAAAACGGGCAGTCCATCTGAGCGTATGCCCTCACATATGGAAAATGTTTGTACAATGTCAGGGCGATTATTCAAAATACAGGCTAAAATTTACACTAAACGAATATATATATAAAACTACCATTTTGGACGAACAAACAAGAACAATTATACAACGGATACTAAAACTGAACAAAAGAAAAAAAACAACTAAAACAGGTAAGGACAAACAAAACACGAAACAAAAAAATCAGACGAAGCACTAACGGCATGCAAAACATCAACCGACTATGGCACCTAGCTTCCATCACGATTCATTCACCACAACCATCCCCCTGGAAAACAAGTCCGGAGCTGCTGGAGACGGCTATCTTGCAGAGCAGTGGCGGTCTCGATCCATGAGCCCGGCCCACCGTTGGTTCCTCTGGTGTCTTGGCGTGACCCACAGATGTACAGACGAGACACCGACAGCAGCGAAGGACTCCCAGAACCAGATCTGCCTCGGCTCCAAGAGTTACCTGAAAGTATAACGGCATCAGGCACATTTATAAAGCACAGATCTATCTGGGTAAGGTGATAACGTAACTAAACAACCAACGCAGTATATGTAGTGAGGAAATGGTCCGACATCAAGCAGGAGGCAGGAAGCAGTAAGCTGAGCAAAGCAAACTTAAAATTAGATTACAATTTGTGGACACATCGTTTGGTCCACATGCATGCCAAGCTGATAGAGAAAATATACAATTAAAACATTACATTCATGTACAATAAATAATCACAAGCACTGTGGCACAATGATCAACTCCGTTTTAAGAAGTGCCCGGGTCATGTATTGAAGAAACAGCAGCAAGAAGTGCTAGGGCATAAGGGTCATTTGGCTCATCACCCAACTCGTCATCCACGTCTGAATACGGTAGCGTTAATTCGGTTGGTGGATAGTAGATCTTGAGCTGATTTACATGGACCCGCTTTTCCTTAGCGCGATCTGCATACAAGTCTTTCACAATATACACCACAGGACCGACCTTCTTCAGAATCCTGGCAGGTCCTGTCCATCTTGGAGCCAGAGTGTTGGGACGCTTGTTCACTTTGCAGAGCACCAATGCCCCTTCTTTAAGGGAGAGGTTCTTCCGAACACGGCGATCATAATCTCTTGTCCATGTTTGCCGGGCTGCGCGGGAAGCCTCTTGTGCTGCTTTCCAAGCTTCTTCCAAGTTTTCCCGAAGCATCGAACGAGGAGAATCATCATCGTATATGGGTCGTTTCGAAAGTCCTACAGGAATATCTACATGATGGCCTGTGAAAAATACAGGCTAAAATTTACACTAAACGAATATATATATAAAACTACCATTTTGGACGAACAAACAAGAACAATTATACAACGGATACTAAAACTGAACAAAAGAAAAAAAAAAACTAAAACAGGTAAGGACAAACAAAACACGAAACAAAAAAATCAGACGAAGAACTAACGGCATGCAAAACATCAACCGACTATGGCACCTAGCTTCCATCACGATTCATTCACCACAGCTTGAGCTTGCGGATTCACTCGCTTGAGCTCGCAAGTTCACTCGCTTGAGCTTGCAAGTTCACTCGCTTGAACTTGCAAGTTCACTCGCTTGAGCTTGCAAGTTCACTCGCTTGAGCTTGCGGATTCACTCGCTTGAGCTTGCGGATTCACTCGCTTGAGCTTGCAAGTTCACTCGCTTGAGCTTGCGGATTCACTCGCTTGAGCTTGCAAGTTCACTCGCTTGAGCTTGCAAGTTCACTCGCTTGAGCTTGCGGATTCACTCGCTTGAGCTTGCAGATTCACTCGCTTGAGCTCGCAGGTTCACTCGCTTGAGCTTGCGGATTCACTCGCTTGAGCTTGCGGATTCACTCGCTTGAGCTTGCGGATTCACTCACTTAAGCTTGCGGATTCACTCGCTGAGCTTTATGATTCACTCTGCTTGAGCTTGCAAGTTCACTGAGCTTGCGGATTCACTCGCTTGAGCTTGTGGTTCACTCGCTTGAGCTTGCGATCACCGCTGAGTCAAAGTTCACTCGCCTGAGCCATGGATTCACTCGCTTGAGCTTGCAAGTTCACTCTGCTGAGCTTGCGGATCTCACTTGAGCTTGCAATGTTCACTCGCTTGAGCTTGCGGATTCACTCGCTTGAGCTTGCGGATTCACTCGCTTGAGCTTGCAAGTTCACTCGCTTGAGCTTCTATGATCCACTCGCTTGAGCTATGGATTCACTCGCTTGAGCTTGCGGATTCACTTCACCTGAGCTTGTGAAACCACTGTGAGCTTGCAAGTTCACTCGCTTGAGCTTGCAAGTTCACTCGCTTGAGCTTGCAAGTTCACTCGCTTGAGCTTGCGGATTCACTCGCTTGAGCTTGCGGATTCACTCTCGCTTGAGCTATGGATTCACTCGCTTGAGCTTGCAAGTTCACTCGCTTGAGCTTGCGGATTCGACTCGCTTGAGCTTGCGTGATTCACCACTTGAGCTTGCAAGCTTGAGTTGGCAAGTTCACTCGCTTGAGCTTGCAAGTTCACTCGCTTTGAGCTTGCAAGTTCACTCGCTTGAGCTTGCGGATTCACTTGAGCTCGCAGGTTCACTGAGCTGCGGATTCACTCGTTTGAGCTTGCGGATCTACCCCGCTTGGCTGCAGATTCACTCGCTTGAGCTTTCGGATTCACTCGCTTGAGCTTGCAGGTTCACTCGCTTGAGCTTGCGGATTCACTCGCTTGAGCTTGCAAGTTCACTCGCTTGAGCTTGCAAGTTCACTCGCTTGAGCTTGCAGATTCACTCTCTTGAGCTCGCAGGTTCACTCGCTTGAGCTTGCGGATTCACTCGTTTGAGCTTGCGGATTCACTCGCTTGAGCTTGCAGATTCACTTGCTTGAGTTTCGCGGGATTCTCACTCGCTTGAGCTCGAGGTTCACTTCGCTTGAGCTATGGATTCACTCTCGCTTGAGCTTGCGAATTCACTCGCTTGGAGTTTGCGGATTCACTCGCTGGAGCCAGTAAGTTCACTTCCGCTAGTTTGCAAGTTCACTCGCTTGAGCTATGGATTCACTCGTTTGAGCTTGCGGATTCACTCGCTTGAGCTTGCAGATTCACTTGCTTGAGCTATGGATTCATCGCTTGAGCTCGCAGGTTCACTCGCTGAGCTTGCGGATTCAATCGCTGAGTTTGCAAGTTCACTCGCGGATTCACCCCGCTTGAGCTTGCGGATTCACTCGCTTGAGCTTGCAAGTTCACTCGCGGATTCACTCGCTTGAGCTTGCAAGTTCACTCGCGGGATTCACTCGCTTGAGCTATGGATTCACTCGGCTTGAGCTTGCGGATTCACTCGCTTGAGCTTGCGGATCTACCATGAGCTTGCAAGTTCACTCGCGATCTTTGGCACGCTTGAGCTTGCAGATTCACTGCTTGAGCTATGATTCACCGCTTGGAGCTTGCGGAGGCCTCACTCGCTTGAGCTTGCGGATTCACTCTCGCTTGAGCTTGCAAGTTCACTCGCTTGAGTTTGAGGATTCACTTCCGCTTGAGCTCGCAGGTTCACTCGCTGAGCTTGAGGATCACCGCTTGAGCTTATGGATTCACCTCCCCGCTTGAGCTCGCAGGTTCACTCGCTTGAGCTTGCAAGTTCACTGCTTGAGCTTGCGGATTCACTCGCTTGAGCTTGCGGATTCACTCGCTTGAGCTCGCAGGTTCACTCGCTTGAGCTTGCAGGTTCACTCGCTTGAGCTTGCAAGTTCACTCGCTTGAGCTTGCGGATTCACTCGCTTGAGCTTGCGGATTCACTCGCTTGAGCTTGCGGATTCACTCGCATGAGCTTGCGGATTCACTCGCTTGAGCTCGCAGGTTCACTCGCTTGAGCTCGCAGGTTCACTCGCTTGAGCTCGTAGGTTCACTCGCTTGAGCTTGCGGATTCACTCGCTTGAGCTTGCGGATTCACTCACTTGAGCAAGCAGGTTCACTCACTTGAGCTTGCTCGCAGGTTTACTCGTTTGAGCTCGCAGGTTCACTCGTTTGAGCTCGCAGGTTCACTCGCTTGAGTTCGCAGGTTTACCCGTTTGAGCTCGCAGGTTTACCTGTTTGAGCTCGCAGGTTCACTCGTTTGAGCTCGCAGGTTCACTCGTTTGAGCTCGCAGGTTCACTCGCTGAGCCTCTCTCTCTCTCTCTCTCTCTCTCTCTCTCTCTCTCTCTCTCTCTCTCTCTCTCTCTCTCTCTCTCTCTTTCTCTCTCTCTTTCTCTCTCTTTCTCTCTCTCTCTTTCTCTCTCTCACTGTCTCTCTCTCTCTCTCTCTCTCTCTCTCATTCTCTCATTTCTTCTTTTCTTTCTCTTTTTCTTCTTTTTTATTTTCTTTTTTCTCCCTTTTTTCATTTTCTTTTTCTTCTTCTTCTACATCTTGTTATTCTTCATCTTCTCCTTCTTCTTCCTCTTCCGTGGAATCACCTTATCCCCCCTCCCCTCCCCTCCCCCCCTCCAGGGAAATTTTACAGGTTACTTGTAGGTTTACGAGTTGTCTATGCGAAGGTTCACTCGGCCAAGTTCGCAGGTTTACGAGTGTAGTTTTCTGTAAAGCTTTGTTGGTGTTCTGTGCAGAGGTTCACTCGCTTGAGCTTGCAGGTTCACTCGCTTGAGCTTGCAAGTTCACTCGCTTGAGCTTGCAGGTTCACTCGCTTGAGCTTGCGGATTCACTCGCTTGAGCTTGCGGATTCACTCGCTTGAGCTTGCAAGTTCACTCGCTTGAGCTTGCGGATTCACTCGCTTGAGCTTGCGGATTCACTCGCTTGAGCTTGCGGATTCACTCGCTTGAGCTTGCAAGTTCACTCGCTTGAGCTTGCGGATTCACTCGCTTGAGCTTGCGGATTCACTCACTTGAGCTTGCAAGTTCACTCGCTTGAGCTTGCAAGTTCACTCGCTTGAGCTTGCAAGTTCACTCGCTTTGTCGTACCCAGTTAACGAACTGAATTTATCTGAATACATTTATTTGATTGAAAAAAACAAATCGAGTTATTCGGAGATATAGGTATGTATCATTGTGCAGGGACTGCAGGCTTGCGGATTCCACTGCAGCAGGCTGTAAGTTCACTCGGCAGGCTTCAGTTCACTCGCTTGAGCTTGCAGGTTCACTCGCTTGAGCTTGCAAGTTCACTCGCTTGAGCTTGCGGATTCACTCGCTTGAGCTTGCAAGTTCACTCGCTTGAGCTTGCGGATTCACTCGCTTGAGCTTGCAAGTTCACTCGCTTGAGCTTGCGGATTCACTCGCTTGAGCTTGCGGATTCACTCGCTTGAGCTTGCGGATTCACTCGCTTGAGCTTGGATTCACTCGCTTGAGCTTGCAAGTTCCTCGCTTGAGCTTTAGTTCACTCGCTTGAGCTTGCGGATTCACTCGCTTGAGCTTGCAGATTCACTCGCTTGAGCTTGCAAGTTCACTCGCTTGAGCTTGCGGATTCACTCGCTTGAGCTTGCGGATTCACTCGCTTGAGCTTGAGGATTCACTCGCTTGAGCTTGCAAGTTCACTACAGCTTGAGCTTGCGGATTCACTCGCTTGAGCTTGCGGATTCACTCGCTTGAGCTTGCAGATTCACTCGCTTGAGCTTGCGGATTCACTCGCTTGAGCTTGCAAGTTCACTTGCTTGAGCTTGCGGATTCACTCGCTTGAGCTTGCAGGATTCACTCGCTTGAGCTTGCGGATTCACTCGCTTGAGCTTGCAGATTCACTCGCTTGAGCTTGCGGATTCACTCGCTTGAGCTTGCAGGTTCACTCGCTTGAGCTTGCGGATTCACTCGCTTGAGCTTGCAGATTCACTCGCTTGAGCTTGCGGATTCACTCGCTTGAGCTTGCGGATTCACTCGCTTGAGCTTGCAGATTCACTGCTTGAGCTTGCAAGTTCTAAGCTGAGCTCACAAGTTCACTCAGCTTGAGCTTGCAAGTTCACTCGCTTAACCTTGGATTCACTCGCTTGAGCTTGCAAGTTCACTCGCTTGAGCTTGCGGATTCACTCGCTTGAGCTTGCGGATTCACTAAGCTTGAGCTTGCAGATTCACTGGCTTGAGCTTGCCGGATTCACTGCTTGAGCTGGCGGATTCACTCGCTTGAGCTTGCGGATTCACTACGCCCGAGCTTGCAAGTTCACTCCGCTTGAGCTTGCGGATTCACTCGCTTGAGCTTGCGGATTCACTGCTTGAGCTTGCAGAGTTCACTCGCTTGAACTGGCAGTTCAGCGAGTGAATCTGTAGCTCAAGCAGTGAGATCGCAGCTCAGGCGAGTGAGTGATCCACAAGCTCAGAGGGCGGGAGTGAGCTGAACCAGCGGGTGTGAGATCTGCAAGCTCAGCGAATCACAGGGCTCAGCGAGTGCAAGCTCAACGAGTGAGCATAAGCTCCAAGCGAGTGAGGCACTACGAAATAAAGTAGCGTGAATCTGCAAGCTCAAGCGAGTGAGCACACAAGCTCAAGCGGTAAAATCATAGCTCAGCGGTGAGATCATAAGCTCAGGCAAGTGAATCACAACTCCAAGCGAGTGAGTAGCGAGTGAGACTCATGAAGCAAGCACAAGTGAATTTTTGCAAGCTCAAGCGAGTGAGTCTGGAGCTCAGGCGGAGTGATCGCAGGCCTGGCAGTGATCACTGTGCTCAGCGAGTGCAAGCTCAAGCGAGTGAGCACTGAGCTCAGAGCGGCCTCAATCCTGGCTCAAGCGAGTGATCACCCAGCTCAAGCGAAGACCTCACAATCGGCGAGGTACAGTCCGCGAGCTCAACGGTGGATCCTGCAGCCTGGCAGTGTGATCTCGTAAAGCTCGGCGAGTGATCACGAAGCCAAGCGTCTGCGGCCTCAAGCGGTGAATCTGTGACTCAGCGAGGTGAATCTCAAGCTCCAGCGAGTCGAACGCTCAAGCGGTGAGCTGCGGCTCGGGTGAGTCCGCAGCTCAGGCGAGTGAATCATGAAAGCCAGCGTAATCCGCAAGCCAGCGGTAATCCTCAGGCTCAGACGGTATCACTTAGCTCAGGCGAGTGAATCCGCAGCCTCAAGCAGTGAATCACAGAGCTAAGCGAGTAAACACTACGCTCCAGGCGAGGTGAGTCACGAAGCTCCAGTAGCGAGTGAGTGCAGAGCTCAGCGAGTCACGTAAAACTCAAGCAGTGAACTGAAGCCCAGAGCGAGTGGTGCTGCAAGCAGGCGAGTGAATCAGAAGTCAAGCAATCTGAAGCTCCAAGAGTCTGCTCAAGCGTGAACACAAACTCAAGCAGTAAATCCGCAAGCTCAGGCGAGTGAGTCCCTCAGGAGGCACAGGCGGTGAGAATCACAAGCTCAAGCGAGTGAATCCGCGAGCTCAAGCGAGTGAATCTGCGGGTGAGTCACAAGCTCCAAGCGAGTAGTCCCACAAGCAAAAACGAAACTCCCTTGAGCTCGCAAGTTCACTCGCTTGAACTGCGGATTCACTGGCAGAGCTCATAAGTTCACTCGCTTAAGGCTTGCAGGTTACTCGCTTGGCTTGATTCACTCGCTTGAGCTTGCGGATTCACTCGCTTGAGCTTGCAAGTTCACTCGCTTGAGCTTGCGGATTCACTCGCTTGAGCTTGCAAGTTCACTCGCTTGAGCTTGCAGATTCACTCGCTTGAGCTTGCGGATTCACTCGCTTGAGCTTGCAAGTTCACTCACTTAAGCTTGCGGATTCACTCGCTTGAGCTCGCAAGTTCACTCGCTTGGGCTTGAGGATTCACTCGCTTGAGCTTGCGGATTCACTCGCTTGAGCTTGCGGATTCACTCGCCAGGCTAGCGGATTCACTCGCTTAAGCTCGCAGGTTCACTCGCTTGAGCTTGCGGATTCCTAGAAACTGAGCTTGCAAGTTCACTCGCTTGAGCTTGTGGATTCACTCGCTTGAGCTTGCGGATTCACTCGCTTGAACTTGCGGATTCACTGCTTGAGCTTACCAAGTTCACTCGCTTGAGCTCGCAGGTTCACTCGCTTGAGCTTGCGGATTCACTCGCTTGAGCTGCGGGGATTCACTCGCTTGAGCTTGCGGATTCACTCGCTTGAGCTTGCGGATTCACTGTGGCTTGCAAGTTCACTCACTTAAACTGCGGATTCACTCGCTTGAGCTTGCGGATTCACTCGCTTGAGCTTGCGGATTACTCGCGCTTGAGCTTGCGGATTCACTCGCTTGAGCTTGCAAGTTCACTCACTTAAGCTTGCGGATTCACTCGCTTGAGCTTGCGGATTCACTCGCTTGAGCTTGCGGATTCACTGCACTTGAGGCTTGCGGATTCACTCGCTTGAGCTCGCAAGTTCACTCGCTTGGGCTTGCAGATTCACTCGCTTGAGCTTGCGGATTCACTCGCTTGAGCTTGCGGATTCACTCGCTTGAGCTTAGCGGATTCACTGTGAGCTAGCGGATTCCTCGCTTAAGCTCGCAGGGTTCACTCGCTTGAGAACTGCGGATTCACTCCCTTGAGCTTGCAAGTTCACTTTCGGCTTGAGCTTGCGGATTCACTTGCTTGAGCTTGCGGATTCACACGCTTGAACTTGCGGATTCACTCGCTTGAGCTTGCAAGTTCACTCAGCTTGAGCTCGCAGGTTCACTCGCTTGAGCACCGGGATTCACTACGCTTGAGCTTGCCCGGATTCACTCGCTTGAGCTTGCAGTTCACTGCAGCCCGAGCTTGCGGGATTCACTCGCTTGAGCTTGCGGATTCACTCGCTTGAGCTTGCAGATTCACTCGCTTGAGCTTGCAGATTCACTCGCTTGAGCTTGCAAGTTCACTCGCTTGAGCTTGCGGATTCACTCGCTTGAGCTTGCGGATTCACTCGCTTGAGCTTGCGGATTCACTCGCTTGAGCTTGCAAGTTCACTCGCTTGAGCTTGCGGATTCACTACAACTTGAGCTTGCAAGTTCACTCGCTTGAGCTTGCGGATTCACTCGCTTGAGCTTGCGGATTCACTCGCTTGAGCTTGCAGATTCACTCGCTTGAGCTTGCGGATTCACTCGCTTGAGCTTGCGGATTCACTCGCTTGAGCTTGCGGATTCACTGTTGAGCTTGCAGATTCACTCGCAGCTTAACGGATTCAAGCGAGTGAGATCACCTAATCATAAACTCAAGCGAGTGAATCAAGATCGCGAGTGAATCGCGAGCTAAGCGGTAGTCTGCAAGCTCAAGCGAGTAGTCACTGTGCGTGAATGGAGTGGGATCCCTCAAGCGAGTGAACCTACAGCTCAGCGAGAGAATAATCCCACAAGCTCAAGCGAGTGAGTCTGCAAGAGCTCCAAGCGAGTGAGCACTGCAAGCTCAAGCGGGTAAATCCGCAAGCTCAGCGAGCAAGATCCGCAGAAAACTCAAGCGAGTCAGGCCCAGCAAGCTCAAGCGAGTGAATCTGCAAGCTCAAGCAGTGAGCAATCTGCAAGCTCAGCGAAGACAATCCGCAAGCTCAAGCAATTCACTTTACGCTTGAGCTTGCGGATTCACTCCCTTGAGCTTGCAAGTTCACTCGCTTGAGCTTGTGGATTCACTCGCTTGAGCTTGCGGATTCACTCGCTTGAACTTGCGGATTCACTCGCTTGAGCTTGCAGTTCACTCGCTTGAGCTCGCAGGTTCCTCGCTTGAGCTTGCGGATTCACTCGCTTGAGCTTGCGGATTCACTCGCTTGAGCTTGCGTTCACTCGCTTGAGCTTGCGGATTCACTGTAACCCAGGCTTGCAAGTTCACTCACTTAAGCTTGCGGATTCACTCGCTTGAGCTTGCGGATTCACTCGCTTGAGCTTGCGGATTCACTGCGCTTGAGCTTGCGGATTCCTCGCTTGAGCCTTGCAAGTTCACTCCGCCCAAGCTGCGGATTCACTCGCTTGAGCTTGCGGATTCACTCGGCAGGCTTGCGGATTCACTGCAGCTTGAGCTTGCGGATTCCTTTCCTTGAGCTCGCAAGTTCACTCGCTTGGGCTTGAGGATTCACTCGCTTGAGCTTGCGGATTCACTCGCTTGAGCTTGCGGATTCACTCGCTTGAGCTTGCGGATTCACTCGCTTGAGCTAGCGGATTCACTCGCTTAAGCTCGCAGGTTCACTACGCTTGAACTGCGGATTCACTCCCTTGAGCTTCACGAGTTCTTCGCTTGAGCTTGTGGATTCACTCGCTTGAGCTTGCGGATTCACTCGCTTGAACTTGCAAGTTCACTCGCTTGAGCTTGCAAGTTCACTCGCTTGAGCTCGCAGGTTCACCTCGCTTGAGCTTGCGGATTCACTCGCTTGAGCTTGCGGATTCACTCGCTTGAGCTTGCAGGTTCACTCGCTTGAGCTTGCAGGTTCACTCGCTTGAGCTCGCAGGTTCACTCGCTTGAGCTTGCGGATTTTCCGCTTGAGCTTGCAAAGTTCACTGGCAGGCTTGCGGATTCACTCGCTTGAGCTTGCGGATTCACTCGCTTGAGCTTGCGGATTCACTCGCTTGAGCTTGCAAGTTCACTCGCTTGAGCTTGCAAATTCACTTGCTTGAGCTTGCGGATTCACTCGCTTGAGCTTGCAAGTTCACTCGCTTGAGATTGCGGATTCACTCGCTTGAGCTTGCGGATTCACTCGCTTGAGCTTGCGGATTCACTCGCTTGAGCTTGCGGATTCACTCGCTTGAGCTTGCGGATTCACTCGCTTGAGCTTGCGGATTCACTGCAGGCTTGCGGATTCACTCGCTTGAGCTTGCGGATTCACTCGCTTGAGCTTGCAAGCTACTCGCTTGAGCTTGCAAGTTCACTCGCTTGAGCTTGTGGATTCACTCGCTTGAGCTTGCGGATTCACTCGCTTGAGCTTGCGGATTCACTCGCAGGCTTGCAGATTCCCTCGCTTGAGCTTGCGGATTCACTCGCTTGAGCTTGCAGATTCACTCGCTTGAGCTTGCGGATTCACTCGCTTGAGCTTGAGGATTCACTCGCTTGAGCTTGCAAGTTCACTCGCTTGAGCTTGCAAATTCACTTGCTTGAGCTTGCAAATTCACTTGCTTGAGCTTGCGGATTCACTCGCTTGAGCTTGCAAGTTCACTCGCTTGAAGACTAGCGGATTCACTCGCTTGAGCTTGCAAGTTCACTCGCTTGAGCTTGCGGATTCACTCGCTTGAGCTTGCGGATTCACTCGCTTGAGCTTGAGGATTCACTGCGACTTGCGGATTCACTCGCTTGAGCTTGCGGATTCAATCACTTGAGCTTGCGGATTCACTCGCTTGAGCTTGCGGATTCACTCGCTTGAGCTTGCAAGTTCACTCGCTTGAGCTTGCGGATTCAATCACTTGAGCTTGCGGATTCACTCGCTTTGAGCTTGAGGGATTCACTGCATTGAGCTTGCCGGATTCACTCGCTTGAGCTTGCGGATTCAATCACTTGAGCTTGCGGATTCACTCGCTTGAGCTTGCCGGGATTCACTCGCCCGAACTTGCGGATTCACTCGCTTGAGCTTGCAAGTTCACTCGCTTGAGCTTGCAAGTTCTAAGCTTGAGCTTGCAAGTTCACTCGCTTGAGCTTGCGGATTCACTCGCTTGAGCTTGCGGATTCACTCGCTTGAGCTTGCGGATTCACTCGCTTGAGCTTGCGGATTCACTCGCTTGAGCTTGCGGATTCACTCGCTTGAGCTTGCGGATTCACTCGCTTGAGCTTGCGGATTCACTCGCTTGAGCTTGAGGATTCACTGCTTGAGCTTGCGGATTCACTACCGCTTAGGCTTGGGTTCACTCGCTTGAGCTTGCGGATTCACTCGCTTAGGCTTGAGGATTCACTCAGCAGGCTTGCGGATTCACTCGCTTGAGCTTGCGGATTCACTCGCTTGAGCTTGCGGATTCACTCGCTTGAGCTTGAGGATTCACTCGCTTGAGCTTGCGGATTCACTCGCTTGAACACAGATTCACTCGCTTGAGCTTGAGGATTCACTCGCTTGAGCTTGCGGATTCACTCGCTTGGGCTTGCGGATTCACTCGCTTGAGCTTGCGGATTCACTCGCCCAGGCTTGCGGATTCGCAGGCTTGAGGATTCACTCGCTTGAGCTTTGCGGATTCACTCGCTTAGGCTTGCGGATTCAATCACTTGAGCTTGCGGATTCACTCGCTTGAGCTTGCAAGTTCACTCGCTTGAGCTTGCAAGTTCACTCGCTTGAGCTTGCGGATTCACTCGCTTGAGCTTGCGGATTCACTCGCTTGAGCTTGCGGATTCACTCGCTTGAGCTTGCAAGTTCACTCGCTTGAGCTTGCGGATTCACTCGCTTGAGCTTGCGGATTCACTCGCTTGAGCTTGAGGATTCACTCGCTTGAGCTTGCGGATTCACTCGCTTGAGCTTGCAAGTTCACTCGCTTGAGCTTGGTTACTCAGCTTGAGCTTGAGGATTCACTCGCTTGAGCTTGCAGATTCACTCGCTTGAGCTTGCGGATTCACTCGCTTGAGCTTGAGGATTCACTCGCTTGAGCTTGAGGATTCACTCGCTTGAGCTTGCAGATTCACTCGCTTGAGCTTAGCCGGATTCACTCGCTTGAGCTTGAGGATTCACTCGCTTGAGCTTGAGGATTCACTCGCTTGAGCTTGCAGATTCACTCGCTTGAGCTTGCGGATTCACTCGCTTGAGCTTGCGGATTCACTCGCTTGAGCTTGAGGATTCACTCGCTTGAGCTTGAGGATTCACTCGCTTGAGCTTGAGGATTCACTCGCTTGAGCTGCAGTTCACTTTCGCTTGAGCTTGCGGATTCACTAAAGCTTGAGCAGGGATTCACTCGCTTGAGCTTGCGGATTCACTCGCTTGAGCTTGCGGATTCACTCGCTTGAGCTTGCAAGTTCACTCGCTTGAGCTTGCAAGTTCACTCGCTTGAGCTTGAGGATTCACTCGCTTGAGCTTGAGGATTCACTCGCTTGAGCTTGAGGATTCACTCGCTTGAGCTTACTTGATTCACTCGCTTGAGCTTAAGCGGATTCACTCGCCCAGGCTTGAGGATTCACTCGCTTGAGCTTGAGGATTCACTCGCTTGAGCTTGAGGATTCACTCGCTTGAGCTGCGGATTCACTGCAGCGAGCTTGCGGATTCACTCGCTTGAGCTTGAGGATTCACTCGCTTGAGCTTGCGGATTCACTCGCTTGAGCTTGAGGATTCACTCGCTTGAGCTTGCGGATTCACTCGCTTGAACTTGCGGATTCACTCGCTTGAGCTTGAGGATTCACTCGCTTGGGCTTGAGGATTCACTCGCTTGAGCTTGCGGATTCACTCGCTTAGGCTTGAGTTCACTCGCTTGAGCTTGCGGATTCACTCGCTTGAGCTTGCAAGTTCACTCGCTTGAGCTTGCGGATTCACTCGCTTGAGCTCGCAGGTTCACTCGCTTGAGCTTGCGGATTCACTCGCTTGAGCTTGCAAGTTCACTTGCTTGAGCTTGCGGATTCACTCGCTTGAGCTTGCAAGTTCACTCGCTTGAGCTTGCGGATTCACTCGCTTGAGCTCGCAGGTTCACTCGCTTGAGCTTGCGGATTCACTCGCTTGAGCTTGCAAGTTCACTTGCTTGAGCTTGCGGATTCACTCGCTTGAGCTTGCAAGTTCACTCGCTTGAGCTTGCGGATTCACTCGCTTGAGCTCGCAGGTTCACTCGCTTGAGCTTGCGGATTCACTCGCTTGAGCTCGCAGGTTCACTCGCTTGAGCGATAGAAGAAAGAAAATAGTGGTGATGATAACAATGATAGTGATAATGATAATGATGAGAGGAAATAGAAGAAAGAAAATAGTGATGATGATGATAACAAAAACACTAATAATAACGATAATGATAATAGCAATCGCTGCTTCAGTCTCGATTGAACGACTTCATTTCCTTCTTCATCCTGGCACCAAAGGGCGTACCGACCACCTCCGTCGTCAGACTCCAGACGGTGGAAGCCTCGATTCACTCAGGCAAGGTCGATCTCCAGACGGTGGAAGCCTCGAGTCACTCAGGCAAGGTCGATCTCCAGACGGTGGAAGCCTCGAGTCACTCAGGCAAGGTCGATCTCCAGACGGTGTAAGCCTCGAGTTACTAAGGCAAGGTCGATCTCCAGACGGTGGAAGCCTCGAGTCACTAAGGCAAGGTCGATCGAGAGACTTAGGGTCACCGGCGTCGAATTCACTGAAGCTTCTCTTGTCGACGATGTGAGCGATAATCTTTTGTAAATGAGAGGTTTGAAGTCGAATAATTTTGCCAGAGACTTTGGCGTCGACTTTCGATGATCCTGCTACAGCGCACTCATCAATTGATCATTGTTGCAGGACGTCGGGGTCCTACTCGACTCGGATTTCTTAACGTTCCTTGAGGGTTCCTTGCAAAGTGCCAATCAATGCAACCTGAAGATACCAAGCCAATCTGTGGGGATGGAGATGCTTAAGGCTTCAGTCGAAGTCGAGTGCTACTCTATTGTATGTGTTCGTATGTATGTGTGTTTGAGTATGTCTATGTGTATGCTTATGTCTATGCTTTTATGTCTATGTCTCTATGTGTGTTTGTGTGTGTCTCCCTCTATATGTGTGTGTATGTGTGTGTGTGTCTATGTATGTGTGTTTGAATATGTTTATGTGTATGTTTATGTCTATGCCTTTATGCCTATGTCTCTATGTGTGATTGTGTGTGTGTCCCCCTATATGTGTGTGTGTGCATGTGTGCGTGTGTCCTGCAGTCCGAGAAGGTCGCTGGAGTGCTGATGACCATGGAGATTCTAGGCTTCGTCACCCTATGTAGTCATTGGTCGCGCCCTTGGCCGCCTTGCGTCGTTCATGGCCCAATAGCCTTCTTTCTTTGTCCACTTGACACCCTGTTTCCTCCGCATTTGACCTGCCGTCAGCCATTTTGCTTTTTAGTGCATGTCTTCCACTTGGTCCGGTACCTAATCCATGTTGTTCTCTTCCTATCTATTAGACAAAATCCCAAGACACACACACACACACACACACACACACACACACATATATATATATGTGTGTGTGTGTGTGTGTGTGTGTGTGTGTGTGTGTGCGTGTGTGTGTATGTATGCAAGCACACACAATCAGAGTATTTAAGAGCGTAAAACATAGAAAAAAGATTAATACGTCGTCAAGAATTCAAAGTCCAATAACTGTCCAGTTCAGTCTGACTAGTTTTAATTCAGGTAGGAACGACCGGCTATTACACGCAGGAAAAAAAAACGTATAGCCTCTATCAAACCGGAAAGCTATTAGAACACTCCTACAATTATGACCGAAGTGAATCCACAGGGCTATCGGCAATGGCTATCCCTGGCGTACATGCTTGTCTGCATAAAGCCAAAATTTTCCCGGAAAACTGTGTCTATAGAATAAAATGGTCTTTTCAACTTTCATTTGCAATGAAGGGTGTGTCCGATTTCTTTGTATTTGAAGAATGTGATTTGGTTAGTTATATGTTTGTGGATTATACGTTGAAGGGAAAATTATTGTGTTATCAAGGCTGTTGCAACAAATAGGAAAAAAGAAAGAAAATAAAAAAGGAGAGAGAAACTAAAAAAAGAAGTCCGACTGAACAGCTTTCTCTTACCTGTACCATAATAGCAAGGCCCACTATACCGTTAGAACCCAGTCTTGCCTCGCTCATGTTGCGATATAATTCAGCATTAAAGCCGTATAATTGAATCTGTAAGGAGACAAGTGGAATATTTGTTAGTGAATCAGAGGTCTCAAATCTGCATATTTTTTTTTTTTTTTTTTTTTTTTTTAGCATGTGAGTTTGTGTGCGTCTATATGTAGATGTGGTGGGCTTTGCTGTTCTTTATACTGCTTTGCAAAAGAGCCATAGACCAGCAAACAGCAACAGCACACAATATTTTGCAATATTACCAGCCACGAACAGAAATTGAAAATGCAAAACACTTTTAAAAAGGAGGAAAAATTGCAATCGACCCTGAATGTTTCGAGAAATTTCCTAATGAACCTATTTTCCGTCTTGCAAAAGTCCTTCAGTCTCCCCCCCCCCAACCAACCCCACCCCCGCGGCAGCCTGGGCGCAGGATATGCCCTTGGGGACCCTTCGGCTGATATTCATGGCAGGATTAACATAATGGTCAGAATGTCACTTGGAAACGGTCGATGGTCGGATATTTACGGTCCGCGCGCCATTCTCCTAGAAAATCACCTGCTCTTTATTCAGAGGAAGTATTCCGAAACCCGCCAAGAGGAGTTTCCCGTTAGGCTCCATTGAGCTCATGGATTGAACACTCAGCGTCCTCTAATGTTTTCCTTTCTCCCGCTATTCCAATCATTTTTCCCCCTGTCGCAATCAAGTTCCGTTACTGCATTTGCAAAGCTGGTATAACTCTCTCGCTGGAGCAGATGGACGGCACTAATTCTGCATAATTTTCAAAAGCCGAATTTCCTTAGTATTCCGCCATCCTTCGCTTGCAAGAAGGCCCCCCAAAAATACGAAAAAAAAGAGAGAGAGAGAGAAAAAAAAAGGGACGGCCATCTCATCCGACACAAATATAAAAACTTCGCCGCGAGATTGAGACTCCTTCGCTCACTGTTTGCCTCGAGAAAGTGCGCTAGATCTTGCACGTTCGTTTTGCCGAGAGGTTTGCATCGATTTACCGAAGACTGTATACATCTCTGGTAGTCTTCTGGAACCACTAACGTTTTGGAGGGGAAGCTATATTCTCCTCCGGATCATAATTCTCTTTATATTTTGCTCGATATATTGTAAAATTATCGGGATTTTTTTTTCTCGGAAATATTTGTTTCTCCTCGCTCTCAATCTCTCCATTTGCATATGTCTCCCTCTTTGTCCTCTTCTTTCTTTCTCTCTCTCTCTCTGGCTCTCTCTTTAAATGTGTGTGTGTGTGTGTGTGTGTGTGTGTGTATGTATATGTATATGAATATATATACATATATATATATATATATATATATATATATATATATATATATATATATGACGTTTATATCTAGCAATATCTAAATTGACTTGAAACTCAGACGACATCATTCGTTCCAATAGGCTTAGAAATCATCTGCGTGAAACAAAACCAATGTTCTCAATTTCCAAATTTCGTTAACGAACTAATGTCCCTAAATTGCGTATAGTCTATTTAATTAGATAAACGATCACACACACACACACACACACACACACACACACACATACACACACACATATACACACAAACACACACACACATACACACACACACACACAAACACACGCAAACACACACACGCACATGCATTGCCACCATGGAAGTAAAGGGAGAACTTAATAAGCACACAGCCGCCTTGGGTTACTCGAGCCGTCATGCGGAAAATCAGATCAGAACATTTGGAAATGAATAGCATTTGAAAAGAAGAAAAGGATTATAATTTCTTTTTCGCAAAATGGCCTGCAACGCTACCCTGTGTAGGAGCTTTTGCATAACAAAGGATTTCAGGTGCAGAATTGGTTGATTAATGTGAAAGTTGAGACCATAAACCCAAACCAAAGAGTGGCTCTAAACCGGTGCTCGAACGCTCTCTCCTTCATTCTCGTCATACTCTTTCTTATAGCTTTCACTGCCCAGATTCTTACTACTAATACGGGTTTATGGATATCGTAATTGTCATTGATTTAGGAGTGTAATACAGTCTTTAAAAAAAATAAAAAATAAAAAAAGATAATAAGAAAATAGAAAGTGGTCTGTATCCTCAGGAGCATCTACCAGCAATAAATCTATATCTATCTATCTATCTATCTGTATATATATATATATATATATATATATATATATATATATATATATATATATATATATATATATATATATATATTTATATATATATATCCCGTGTTTATGATTAATAATTCTTTTTTGGAAATTCGATTACTACGGATGGGGTAATATTTTAACACTGATTGCATTTATCTACAATACCGAGATAGTTTTCATGAGCTTTATAAAACTGCTTATAT
>BOPN01009636.1:22500-25000 GCA_017312705.2 Penaeus japonicus | reverse complement strand
TATTACTAATATCACTATTATTTTACCATTATCATTAACATTATTTTCATCATGATTATCGATAGATATCATTATCATTATTTAGATATAAAAGAAATTGGACGAGTTTGTTATATGAACTCATTCCAGTTATTGCTTAAGAGGTATGAGCCGAAATGTTTCACAGAGAATAAATATTCAAGTCTTCTAAAAGAGTATTCTTGTTGCCTTAATTTCTATTTCACACATATACACACACTCACACGCACACACACACACACTCACACACACACACACACTCACACACACACACACACACACACACACGTTACACTACTTTGTAAAATAAGTCAATAGTTCCTGTATGTGTGTGTGTGTGTGCATACAGACACACACACACACACACACTCACACACATACACACACACACACACACACACACACACACACACATATAAACCCGCACACGCATACGCACACACGTATACACTGTAGATATATATACATATATATATGAATATAGATATATATAAGTATATTTATAAGTATATATATGTATATATATATATATATATATATATATATATATATGTATATATATATATAAATATATATATATATATATATATATATATATATATATACATATATAATAATATATATATAGTAACACATGTATGAATATATAAACATATATATGTATGCATATATATGTATATATATATATATATATATATATATATATATATATATATATATATATATGTACACACACACACACACACACACACACACACACACATATATATATATATATATATATATATATATATATATATATATATATATATATATATATATATATATATGTATATATATTTACATATATATATATATATATATATATATATATATATATATATATATATATATATATAAATACATGTATATATATGTATATATATATATATATATATATATATATATATATATATATATATATATATATTATATATATAAACATATATATAATTTCATCCATCGGTACTTTTAACTATAACTTGGCTAAATATCTTGTACGGATTATTCAATATTAAGTTTACCTGTGAAATGGAAAAGGAAAACCAACTCCCTTTTCTAGACACGCTAATCGCCAAAAAAAAAGGATGTCTATCCACAACGGTTTTTTAGAAAACCTACATTCACTGGTTAGGCTTAAATTATTTAAGCCACTCCCTTCAGAAATACATGACTAATAGTATTTCTACTCTTATCAATAGAGCATTTAATATCTGCTACACATGGTACCTGTTTGATAATGAAATTAAATACTTAACCAACTACCTTAAAATGAATGGATACCCTGACAATATAATCTTCAAAACAGTGAGGCTATTCTTAAACAACAAATCATGTCCTCCCGTCGAAATTCGAAAACAATTACGTGAGATGCTGAAACATTCCTTCCCTCAAATAGAATTTAATATAGGTTTCAAAAATAACTATACTATAGCACTTTTTTTTAAGAAAGAGAGATCCAGTCCCTCCAGAATTTTGTTCAAATATAGCATATCAATATAGTTGTCCTGGCTGTAACGCTAGGTATATTGGATCAACTTCAGGTTGGTTCAAACACAGGATTTTTGAACATATGGGTAAGTCAATTAGAACAGGCCTACCTCTGAATAAACCGTCTTTCTCTGCAATCCGCCAACATTTGCACTCGGAAAACCACCCTTACACTTATAAGGATTTCAAAATTCTGTCCACTTCCCATACCAGGCTCGAACTCCAAATCTCCGATTCCTGCACATTCATAAGATGAAACTAGAGCTCAACAATCACACAGCTGTTAACTATTTAACCCTGTGACCTCCACTGCCATTTTACATGTTAAGGTGTGTTTAGGTGATTATATAGTGGTCCATTTATGTTCGTTATTTTTTACTCTTTTCATTAATTGTTATCTGAATGTAAACCATTGTGAACAATATTCATTTACCCAGCTCTAGTGGGTAAATAGCTCTAGTGGCAAAAGCGAAGGAAAAGGCATATGAACAGTTATATGAGAAGTTAGATACAAGGGAAGGAGAGAAAGACCTATACAGACTAGCCAGACAGAGGGAGAGAGATGGGAGGGATATACAGCATGTTAAGATGATGAAGGATGCAGACGGAAATATACTGACGAGGGAAGAAAATATATTACACAGATGGAAGGAATATTTTGAGGACCTCATGAACATTAAAATGAAAGGGAAAGAAGGTTAGAAGAGGTGGAGGAGCTAAATCAGGAAGTATCAAGGATCAGCAGAGAAGAGGTGAGGAAGGCTTTGGGGAAGATGAAGGGGGGCAAAGCAGTAGGCCTGGATAAGATACCAGTGGAAGCATGGAAGAGCTTAGGGGAGATGGCAGTGGGTTGGTTAACTAGACTGTTCAATGAGATCTTGGAAGGAGGGAGGATGCCAGATGAGTGGAGAAAAATGTGTTAGTACCAATTTTTAAGAAAAAGGGAGATGTA
>BOPN01009635.1:10000-22500 GCA_017312705.2 Penaeus japonicus | reverse complement strand
ACCACCTCCCTTCCTTCTCTTCCTCCTCAACCACCTCTCTTCCTCCTCCTCCTCCACTACCTCCCTTCCTTCTCTTCCTCCTCTTCCACCACCACCTCCCTTCCTCCTCCTTCTCCACCACCACCTCCCTTCCTTCTCTACCTCCTCTTCATCTTCCTCTTTCCTCTAAATCAATCGCAATTCATCAATCATAGCGATTCATTGCAAAAAGAAAAAGTCAAATGATTCCCTCATGCTATCTCTCATTTCATTGTTCTCGCAATAAAAACGCATTTACGACCTTATCGACCACTGCTTTGTTGGCATTGCTAAGTGAGAGGGCGAAACTGGGGCCTGATATCTTATGTTGCAATCTTGAAGGGGCTGTGTTGATCGCATGGGACGGAGAGAGGGAGGGAGGGAGTGAGAAAGGGGAAGAGGATGAGGAAGAAGGGAGGGGGAAAGGGGAAGAGGAGGGGAAGAAGGAAGAAGGGACGGAGAAAGGGGAAGAAGAGGGGGAAGAAGGAAGAAGAAGGGGAAGAGGGTGTGATGGGGGAGAGTAGTATTGGGAAGATGAAGGGGAGATAGGGAGAGAAAGAGAGAACGAGAGAGAGAAAGGGACGAGGTAGAGAGAGAAAGATAGAGAGAGAAGAAAAAGAAACAGAAAGATATGTAAGGTAGATAGATAGATAGATAGAGAGAGAGAGAGAGCGAGAGAGAGAGAGAGCGAGAGAGAGAGAGAGAGAGAGAGAGAGAGAGAGAGAGAGAGAGAGAGAGAGAGAGAGAGAGAGAGAGAGAGAGAGAGAGAGAGAGAGGGAGAGAGAGAGAGAGAGAGAGAGAGAGAGAGAGAGAGGGGGCGAGAGAGAGAGAGAGAGAGAGGGAGGCGAGAGAACGGACGAGTTGAACGAGTCGATTTGCAATTAACCATAATTAAGATTACGAGTGATAAGGTGTGATTAAATCTGCGAGTTAAAGAACTTGTTGGTTCTACTGAGAGAGAGAAATGGACGGAGGGGAGGGAGGGAAGAAGAGAGAGAGAGAGGGAAAGAGAAAGAGAACGAGAGAGAAAGAGGAAGAGAGAGAGAGAGAGGGAGAAAGAGAGAGAGAGGGAAAGAGAGCGAGAGAGAGAGAGAGCGAGAGAGAGAGAGGGAGAAAAGAGAGAAAGAGGAAAAGAGAAAGAGAACGAGAGAGAAAGAGAGAGAGAGAGAGAGAGAGAGAGAGATAGGGAAAGAGAAAGAGAACGAGAGAAAGAGAACGAGAGAGAGAGAGGGAGAAAGATATTAAGAGAGAGAGAGAGAGGAAAGAGAAATAGAAAGATAGGAAATAGAAATAGATATATACAATAGAAATAGAAAGATAGAATGATAGATAGATAGATAGAGAGAGAGACAAAGAGAAAGATGAAGAGAGAGAGGTGGGGAGAAAGGGGAAGAAGTAGAGAGAGAAGCGAAAAAAAAGAAAATATAGAAGACGAAGGGAAGAGACAAAGGAAAAAGCAAGGAGGGAATCACCAAATATATCATATTTCATTTCAAAAAGAAGAAAAAAAGCAAAAACATTTCGACCCACTAACAAACGGTCAGGATAATCAAATTACAAAGAGAAAGTAAATTCAAAACAAGGTGATATGAATAATATTAAAATAAATAAATGAATAGATAGATAAAACAAATAAATAATAAGGAATAAAAATAAAAAAATAATTTGATATCATAGAGTTAAACCATCACCCCCCCCCTTAACCCCTCCTCCCCCAATCCACAAAGAAAAACTGAAATCAAACAGTCTAAACACCACCCCTCCCCCCAAACCCCTACCCCCTTCACACACGCAGCCCCCAACCCCCCTCCCCCTTCCCCCTCCACCCTCCAACCCAACCTCCCCCACCCAACCCCCCTCCCCCTCCAACCAACCCCCCACCTCCAACCCCCCACCCAACTCCAACCTCAAAAAAAAAAAAAAGAAAAAAAAAGAAACGTAAAATCTTAGACAAGTTGAAGATAAGAAGCCGATAAACTGATAGCCAATATGACGAGCAGAACTAACGAGGCAGAGAGCCACCTGGTGTGTTTCTCATCTTGGCTTTTCTGAAGACAATTTTCTTACAAGAGCAGAGTGTCAGAAGGAGAACGGACGTTGGGCTGATAGTGTGCTTTTGACTGATTCTAAATTGCGGAATTTATTTCATTAGGGTAGGATTTTATTTTTATTTTTTATTTATTTATTTATTATTTTTTTTTATTATCATTTTTTGGGGGGTAGGGTAGGGTAGGGGGTCGTAGGGAAGAGGGGGGTAGTTAAGAAAAAATATTGATTTGTTGTTGTTGTTTTATGATGATAGTCTGTATTGATTATTTGTTTTTGTTTTTGTTGAGCTTTAGATTGAGACATGAAAGCTTCTACTTATGAATATATCGAAATGAATAAAATTATCCACGGGAAAGATAATAATATTGTTGTTTTTATATTTTTTCCTCTGTTCTATTTTTTCTTCTCCCTTTCCTCTATAGCCTCGATACCTTCTTTTCCTCCTTTAATCTCAATCTTGAACCTCTCTCAACAACCCCCCACTCCTCCCTCTCTCTTTAGCCCTCTTTCAGGCCCTTCACTCACCACTTACTCCTCCTTCAACCCCTCTCCCTCTCTCTCCCACCCACTTTCAACCCCTCTCCCTTCTCCCTCCCTCTTCCCCCACACCTTCACCCCAACCCTTTCCCTTCCCTTCCCCCAACCTTCACCCCCACCCCTTCCCCTCCCCCACCTTCATCCCACCCCCACCACCCCCTTCCCTTCCCCCACCACCACCACCCACCCTCACCCCCACCCATACCCCCTCTCCCTCCCCCTCCACCCCCAATCCTTCCCTCTCCCTAACCATCACCCCCAACCCTTCCCCTCCCTCACCATCACCCCCACCCCCACCCCCTCCCCCACCTCCACCCCCTTCCCTCACCCTCCCCCTACCCCTCCCCACCCCCACCCCCTCTCCCTCCACCCCTACCCCCACCCTCATCCCATCCCCCACCCCTTCCCTCTCCCCTACCACCACCACCCCATCCCCTACCCCCTCTCCCTCTCCCCCACCATCACCTTAACCCCTACCCCCACCCCTACCACCACCACCACCCCATCCCCACCCCATCCACTACCACCCCCACCCATACCACCACCCCATCCCCTACCACCACCACCCCATCCACTACCACCCCCACCCATACCACCACCCCATCCCCTACCACCACCACCCCATCCCCTACCACCACCACCCCATCCCCTACCACCACCACCCCATCCCCTACCACCACCACCCCATCCCCTACCACCACCACCCCATCCCCTACCACCTCCAACCCAACCCCCACCCAATCCAACCCCAAACCGAAGCTCAAAATGAAGTCATCCCTTTCCCTTTTCGACCAAGCGTCCGGTGGCAAAAGGTTCGTAACGCCCGCACGCCCGCCGCTCCCCGCGTCCGAATCCCCGCGTCCGAACTTACGGCCTCTTGGACTTCGATACGACGGCCACTTATCGACGTTCGGACGCAGTGATAGAGCGATAACTATCGATCTCGACGGATGCAAATGGCGCCCGGAGAGAGAGAGAGAGAGAGAGGGAGGGAGGGAGTGCGCTCAGAGGTATGGCGACGCCCTTTCGCCGCCGAGGAGCTCTTCCGCTGTTCCTGTTCCTCTTTCTTCTTACTTTTCTTATTTTTTCTTCCTTTTCTTCCTCTGTTTCTGTTCCTCTTTCTTCTTTCTTATTTCTTCCTCTATTTCTCTTCCTCTTTCTTCTTACTTCTTTTCCTCAGTTTTTGTTCCTCTTTCTTCTTCCTTTTCTTCCTCTGTTTCTGTTCCTCTTTCTTCTTCTGTTTCTTCCTCCTCTTTCTTCTTTTTATCTCTTCTTCCTTTCTTCCTCCTCTTTCCTCTTTCTATTTCTTCTTCCTTTCTTCCTTCTCTTTCCTCTTTCTATTTCTTCTTCCTTTCATCCTCCTCTTTCCTCTTTCTTTCTCTTCTTCCTTTCTTCCTCCTATTTCCACTTTCTAACTTCTTCCTTTCATCCTCATCTTTCCTCTTTCTATCTCTTCTTCCTTTCTTCTTATTTTTTCTTCTTTTTACCCCCCCCCCCCCTTCTCCTCTTCCTTTTCTTTCCTATTCTCCTACTTCATTTTTCCCTCTTCTTATTTACTCCCCTTCATCTCATCGTTTTTTTTTTTTTTTATTATTCTCCTACTTCTTCTTTCTTCCTCTTCTTATTTACTCCTCTTTTTCTCATCCTTTTCTTTCCTATTCTCCTGCTTTTTCTTTCTTCTCTTCTTTCCTTTTCTTATTTACTCCCCTTCTTCTCTTCCTTTTCTTTCCTACTCGCTTACTTCACTTCTTTCATCTATTTTTCCTTCCCTTCTCTTCTTTCTTCTTGTTCTGTTCCTCCGCTTTCTTTCCTCTTCTCCTGATTTTCTTCTTTCATCTATTCTTCCTTTCCTCCTCCTCTTTCCTCTCGCTTTTGCCTCATCTCCCTCTGTTCTTCCTTTATTCCATCCTTCCTTTTTGCCTTTCTCCTTCCTTTCTCCTTTCCTTCCCTCATCTTCTTTTCTTATTCTCTTTTCTTCCTTCCAATTGTCCTTCCTTTTTCCTTTTCCTTTTTTCTCTTTGTTTTATTTCTTTTCTTACCTCCTTTTACCTTTCTTCCCTCCTTTATTTCTGTCTTTTCATCCATCGCCGTGTCTTTCCCTTTTCCTTTTTCCTTGTTTCTTTTCCCCCTTCCCTCTTTTTTTCCTCCACCTTCTTATTCTCTTTGCATTACTCTTAGTTCTCTTTCTATTCTTCTTTTTTTCTTTTTTTCGTATTTTTCGTGTCCTCTCCGTTCTTCCTCCATCTCCCAATTTTATCTCTTTCGACTCTTCCTCTTCATTCTTTCGTCTCCCTTCTCCTCTTCTCTTCTTATTTCATGTATTCCTTCTCGTCCCCTTTCTCTTCTTTTTTTCTACTGCCTTGGCTTCCTCTTCCCCTTCCTCACCCCTCTCTCTCTCTCTCTCTCTCTCTCTTTCTCTTTCTCTCTCTCTCTCTCTCTCTCTCCCTTCTCTCTCTCTCTCTTTTTTTTTTTTTTTTTTTTTTTTTTTTTTTTTTTATGACTTATCACTCTCTCGTTGTCGATGACCAAATATCTGTAATCTTGTGCATCTTGCTGAATTTATTACGAAAATATAAAAAATATTTATTTAATTTTGCAAGAACATTGAGGTGGAATCAATATATTTTGAATGAATATTAATCGGTATGCTTACTTAAATATTAGATATATACATGTATGTGTACGTGTACGTATATTTGAGTAATGAAGATGATAACTATAAATATTAAAATGGTGTTAATCGAATATGATAAATGTACCAATGATAATGTAGTTATGACAGATATGATAATCATCATTTTTATTATCATCATTATCGTAAACGTCAACGTTTTCATTCCGTCACTATTGTAATGATCATCATTATCATTAGCATGTTATTGGTATCATAACTATGATTTTTATAATTTTATCATTGTCGTTACTATTATTGTCATTATTATAAATAAACGTGAAGTTCTACCCCCAAACTAATATTTTCTAAACATTATGTTGTTCCTGAAGTAGGCCTACAGTTTGATATACCGTTTTATATATTCTATAAATAGTTCACATTGGTAAAACAAAGCAATAATTTTGAAATGTTTATTTATATTTAATTAGGATGGGATTCATATAAATGTCGAGACACAATTCAGTCGTTGATAGTAGTTGTTATAGTAATTTGTTAAATAATCATAACCAGTGTTAATATTACCGTTAGCAGTATCATCAAAATCATTATCATTATCCCTGCCATTCTTATAATCACAATACAGTTCACCATTATCCTTTTATCATCATTATGCTTCTATTATCATTATCATTGCTATTGATGAGATTTATCATATTAGACTGACACTTTGTTATAAAACTGTGTAAGATGTATCTAATGATGTTTGTAGAATATGATATTTATGTGATTAAGACTGAACTATGTTGTATGTAAAATTATATAAATAGCTAACATCACACCAATTAGATTAATTTCTTTATTTCTAATCAACATGTACCTATGAGTAATTTTTGTAGGTATATCTTAAATAGTTTACCCTGAAACGCGATCGCCATGTTGCACTCGCCAGGGAAGAAAACGTAAGAAAACGGTAGACCATGTTATCCTAAGATATTTCTATTATTTCTCGTATAAGTATTGAATTAAACACACACACACACACACACACACACACACACACACACACACACAAACAAACAAACAAACGCAAACACATACATACACACACACACACACACATACAGATACACTTACACACACATACACAAACAAACACAAACACATATAAACACAGACACACACACACACATACACAAACAAACACACACACACATATAAACACACACACACACACATACACAAACAAACACACACACATATGTATAGATAGATGGTCTATAGATATCTGTACATCTGTGTGTTTTCATAATAGAATAAGAAACCGTGAAATGTGGTGTGTTTCAACTTAGACTCTCATGCTTTCATTAGAGTTATTTGGAAATCTGTAAGGGAGATAGTTAATGAGTAATGCTGAGCTTGATGATTACAATAAAATACAATAAAATGATACTAACAACGAAATTTAGTATTACTACTACTGATACTACTGATATCAATAATAGTAACCTAGTAGCAGTAATAATAATAGAAATGGTAGTAATGATGATAAATGTATAAAATACTATCATTATCAATATCATTATTTTTATTATCATTATCATTATTATTATAATCATTTTTTATCAGTATAATTATTATTATCGCTACTATTACTGTTGTTATTATCATTATTATTATCATGATAATCATTATCATCATTATCTATATTATCATTAGCATCATCATCATTATCATTATAATTATCATCCCTATTATTACCACTATAGTGATAATGAAGGGTAATGATGATAAGGATAATCATAACAGAGATGATGATAATCTTAATGATAATAATGATGATAATAGTGGTAATGAGGATGGTAATGATAATAACAATGATAATATCAACAATGGTATTGATAATAATACTAAATATAACAATAAGGATAACAATGATAATACGAAAAATAATAATGATAATAATGATACTAATCATCGTCATAATAATAATAATGATAACCATAATAACAATTATAGCACTAAGGATAATGATAATAACAATAATGATAATGATGACAATAATGATAATAATAATAATGATTAATCATCATCATACTAGTGATGATAATGGTAGTGATGATGATAATGATAACAATGATGGTAGTAATAACGATATTGATGATGATGACGATAATGATGATCATTAAGATATTAGATATAGTATTGATAACAGTAATGATAGTAATGAATATAACAATAAAAACTTCAGTAATAATAATGACGATAATAATAACGATAACGATGATGATAATGATAATAGTGATAATGATAGCAGTGGTATTAAGAACAATACAGATAATGATAATGTTAATAGTAATTATGATAGTAATAATAATAATGATGATAATGATAACAATTGTAATAATGATAACAATAATAATGATAAAAAATTATAATAATTTTGATGATGACAACAATAGCAATAATGCTAAGGACCATGATAAATAAATAGTAGTAGTATTGACAAGAAATAATGATGTCAATAAAAGCGATAACAACGAAATTAATAACAATAACGATAATAACAACAACAAACAAATAAATAAGTAAACGATAATAACAACTACATAACCGACAGAAGCAACACAAACATCAATAAAAAAAAAAAAAAACAATCCAGACACGAAACAAACAAACAAACAAAAAAACACAAAGGGGGCGCACTCCTGCCCGCGAAACCACTACAAAAACCCAGAGGTAAAAGAAACAGCAAGACGCACGTATTCACAAGGCAATAAACCACCCTCACTTTACACCCAACATTTACGTTCGAAGCGTCCCAATTACGTAGCATCTGTATGTATATTCAGGAGATGAAACCCAGCATCCGAAGATCCAGGATGTCTATTCTAATTTTAGGGGATTTAAAAGCATAATAAGAATCTCCTCGGATTAAAGAAGGGAGGCTTAAGATCATCACGAAATTGGTGGATTCCGCCAAGAGAAACGCGTTTGGAACACGTTTTTTTATTTTTATTATTATTTTTTTTTGGGGGGGTGGAGGGGAGGAGGGAGGGAGGATGCTTGTGTGTGTGTTGTGTGTGTGTGAGTGTGTGTTTGTGCTAGTGTTTGTGTTTGTGCTAGTGTTTGCGTTTTGTGTGTGTTTGCTTGTGTGTGTGTGTGTGTTTGTGTATGTTTGTGCTAATGTTTGTGTTTGTGATTGTGTGCGTGTTTGTGTCTGTGTGTTTTTGTGCGTGTTTGTGTGTGCATGCATGTGTGTGTGTGTGTGTGTGTGTGTGTGTGTGTGTGTGTGTATGTGTGTGTTGAGGGGGGGGGGTGAGGTGTCTCTGAGGTGGTCTTGGGTTGTCTTAAAATGGTTTCATATTTGGTGTCGTTCTTAGTGTTCTCAGAGTATCTAATGGGTAGTTGTTAGTTTGTTTGTTAAATGGGTCGGACGGCTTGGAAAAAGGGAGAAAAAATTGTAGTCGGTGTAGGCTATTCTTTGTATCTTTATGTGTTTACTCGTGTGTTTGTTTGTTTCTTTGTTTCTATATTTTCTTTCTCCTTCGTCTCTCTGTTTTTCTGGCCGATAGCTGGTCTTTTCCTTTTTTTTTATTCTCTCTCTCTCTCTCTCTCTCTCTCTCTCTCTCTCTCTCTCTCTCTCTCTCTCTCTCTCTCTCCACCTCCTTCGATATCGCACTTATCTAACAACACCCACATCGGTATCTCTGTCCATCTCCTTCTTATCTCATCATCTTTCCCTTCTCCCCCCCCTCTCCTCCCCTTCCTTTTGAAACACACCCTTCTCCTTACTCTCTCCCCTCCCCCCCTCTTTTGGCAACACCCCCCCTCTCCTCCCCTTTTTCCCTTTCCTACTCCCCATCCTCTTCTCCTCTCTCTCTTTCCTCTACCTGACCTCTTACCCCTTCTCTCCCCACCACCACTTTCACCATATCCTCCTCTCACCATCACCTTTACCACCATACTTTTAGATGCATGATATCTATGACCACCAGTGTCACTATTGCCCCTTCTTTTTGCCACCTCTATCACTACTTCGCTTTCTCTCCCACCACTATAACCACCATATCTTCTTCTCCCCCATTATCATGAGCACCATATCTCTCTTCCCATCACCATGAGCACCATACCCTATCTTTCTATCACCATGATCACTACATACCCCTCTCCCCATCACTATAAGCACCATACCCCTCTTCTCACCTCCTCTCTCCCAATCCCTGACCTCACCCCATCTCCCCCCTCCCTTCCCCTCCCTCCTCTACCCCTCCCCCCCATCCCCCCACCCATCCCCCCACCCAACCCCCCACCCAACCCTCCATCTCAGACCGCAAGCGCATTATTTTTTTTCTCTCTCGTTTGCATAAGAGAAGAGTCTATGCTTGCGTGTGCATGATCGGGCATCAGCTCCCTCGCTCTCTCGTTGCACTTGCACTTGCAAAGCTGAATATCTTTTAGTGTAAATATATCTCTGGTCATGGATTATCGTGAGGAGGAGGAGGAAGTGGAGGGGGAAGGGGAAGGAGGAGGAGAAGGAGGAGGGAGGATGGAAGGGGGAATGTGAAGGGAAGGGGGAAGGAGGAGGGGGAATGGTGGGGGGGTGAGAAGGGAGGGGAAGGAGGAGGGGGAATGGAGGGGGGGGTGAGAAGGGAGGGGAAGTAGGAGGGGAAGGAGGAGGAGGAGGAGGATGGAGGATGGAAGGAGGAATGTGAAGGGGAAGGGGAAGGGTGGGGGTGGTGGGGGAGTGAGAAGGGAGGGAGGAGGAAGAGAGAGAGAGAGAGAGAAGAAGGGGAAAGGAGGGGAAGAGGAAGTGTGATGAAAAAGGGAGGGGAAGGAAGGAAGGAGAAAGGGGAGGAAGAAGAAGGAAGGAAGGAAGAGGAAGGGGTATGATAAAAGGGAGGGGGAAAGGAGGGGAAGAAAAGGAGGGGAGGGGAAGAGGTATGATGAAAAGGGAAGGAGGAAGAGAAGGGGAGGGAGAGAGAGAAGGAAGGGAAAGGAGGAAGGAAAAAGGGGGGTGAGGAGGTGAAAAGAAGAGAAAGGGAAGGTGCAGAGGGGGAGGGATAAGAGAAGGAGAGATGGGTAAGGAGAAAGGAAGGAAAAGGGAAGTAGGATACAGAAAGGGTTTGGCAGAGGAGGAGGAGGAGGGAGGAGCGAGGAGTAGGTAGGAGCAAAGAATCGGGAAGAAAGAGGGGAGGAGAGGAAGGAGGAAGAGGGCCATAATCGACGAAGAAAATAATAAAAGAAAAGAAGAAAGGCGAAGAGGAAGAGAGAGGGAGAAGATAGATAATGAGAAGATTTAGACAGAAGAGGATGGGTGAGGAAAAATGGCCCAGAGGAAGGGAGGGAGGTACAAGAGAAGGAAGAAGATGCGAAAGGGAGAGGGAAGTAGAAGGAGATGCTGATAGAGAAGGGAAAGAGGTGACTAGTAGAGGAGAGGAAGTAAAAGGAGTAGAGTAGGAGGAGGACCAGGAGAGAGAAAGAAGGAGGAAGAAGAGAAGGAGACAAAAGAGAGGTGTTAAAAGGAGAAGGGAGAGAGTAAAGAGAAGAGGGAATGGGGGAGAAGGAAGAGGAAGAAGAACACAGATGGAACAGAAGGAGAAAAAGGAAGAGGAGGTAAAAGAGAGGAGGAGGAAGAAAAGGAAAAATGAAGAGGGGGAAGGAGGAGGAGAAGGAGGAGGAGGAGGAGGAGGAGATGGAAGAGAGGGGGGAGGTTTTTGGAGGAGAAAGAGAAGGTAAGAGGAAGAGGAAGGAAAGAGGGTTATATAAGACGAAGGAGATAGAAGAGAGGGAAGGAGGTGGGGGAATGGTGGGGGGGTGAGAAGGGAGGGGAAGGAGGAGGGGAAGAGAGAGAGAGAGAGAGAGAAGGAAGGGAAAGGAGGAGGGGAAGAGGTGTGATGAAAAGGGAGGGGAAGGAGGAAGAGAAGGGGAAGGAGAGAGAGAAGGAAGGGAAAGGAGGAAGGAAAAAGGGGGGTGAGGAGATGAAAAGAAGAGAAAGGGAAGGTGCAGAGGGGGAGGGATAAGAGAAGGAGAGATGGGTAAGGAGAAAGGAAGGAAAAGGGAAGTAGGATACAGAAAGGGTTTGGCAGAGGAGGAGGAGGAGGGGGAGGAGGAGCGAGGAGTAGGTAGGAGCAAAGAATCGGGAAGAAAGAGGGGAGGAGAGGAAGGAGGAAGAGGGCCATAATCGACGAAGAAAAGAATAAAAATAAAAGAAGAAGAAAGGCGAAGAGGAAGAGAGAGGGAGAAGATAAATAATGGGGAGAAGATTTAGACAGAAGAGGATGGGTGAGGAAAAATGGCGAAGGAAAGGGAGGAGGTACAAGAGAGAAGGAAGAAGATGCGAAAGAGGGAGAGAGAGTAGAAAGAGAAGGAGATGCTGATAGAGAAGGGAAGGAAGAGGGAAAGGAGGAGTAGAGGAGAGGAACTAAAAGGAGTAGAGTAAGAGGAGGACCAGGAGAGAGAAAGAAGGAGGGAGAAGAGAAGGAGGAAAAGAGATGTGGTGAAAGGAGAAGGGAAAGAGTAAAGAGAAAAGGGAATGGGGAGAAGGAAGAGGAAGAGGAAAAGAGATAGAACAGAAGGAGAAAAAGGAAGAGGAGGTAAAAGAGAGGAGGAGGAAGAAAAGGTAAGATGAAGAGTGTGAAGGAGGAGGAGGAGATGGAAGAGAGGGGGGAGGTGGTTGGAGGAGAAAGTGAAGGTAAGAGGAAGAGGAAGGAAAGAGGGTTATATAAGACGAAGGAGATAGAAGAGAGGGAAGGAGAGGGGGGGAGAGGAGAGAGTGGGGGGGGTGTTCAGCCAAGATAACAGGGGCGAAACAACATGCCTCCTTTGACCTTTACTCCCCTACCCACCGCCCCCCCCCCCTATAACCCCCCCCCCCCTTTCCTCCCCACTTCCCATTTCTCCAGACCCCCCCCCCCCCCCGAACCCCTCGCGGCGCATACAAATCACACTTTAGGGAGTTTTATTCTCGGTGGCTGTATATATAGGCTGTTAAACCCCTCCCCCTCCCCTCTCCCCCCCATCCCCTCCCCTTCCCCTCCATCCACTCCCCTTCCCCTCCATCCCCTCCCCTTTTGCCTGCCTCCTTTGCTTCTCCATCCCGCTCTCTTCCTCCCTCCCTCTCTCCCGTTTTTACTCCCTCCCTTTCTTTATTTTTTTCTCCCTCCCTCTTTTTCTTATCTAAGTACTATTTACTTCTTTTTACTTCCCTCTCTCATTTTTCCTTCATTTTCCTTTTCTGATTTTTCTCCTTTTTTTTCTCTCTTACTCATTTTCTTTGCAATTT
>BOPN01009634.1:22500-30681 GCA_017312705.2 Penaeus japonicus | reverse complement strand
AATCCAGCCCCCATAAAACAGACACTCAAGCACATACCATCAACAAACCTGCAATCATGTTCACCTGAGCATTGCAACTGAACCTTAACTCTTATGGATCTCCGAGTTCATTCTCCTGAAGGTGAATATCAGATGAAAGCACGCCGTTGCTTGAATATTGCATGCATTCTGGGGTTTCCTGCCACGGGCTCTCAGCTTCAATGGGTATTGTCTTTTGATGCGGTTTGGTTATCATTGCAAATTGATTGTTCTATGGTGTGTTGTTGTTGTTTTTTGTTGTTGTTTTTGTTTGTGGTTGTTTGTGTGTTGTTATTGTTGTCCTTTTATGTTGTTATTTTTGGTTAGTTTGTTTTTGTTTGTGGTTGTTCGTGTTGTTATTGTTGTCCTTTTATGTTGTTTTGTTTAGTTTGTTTTTGTTTGTGGTTGTTCGTGTTGTTATTGTTGTCCTTTTATGTTGATGTTTTTTTGTTTGTTTGTTTGTTTCATTTTAGCATTGCTTTTGTAGTAGTGTTGTTCTTATCACCATTTCTAGTAAGAATAGATACAATATCATTTTTATTATCGTTTTGTTAGTGTTGTTAATTTTTATTATTATCATTATCAATATCATTATAATTAGTTATTATCATTACTATTGTCATTATCATTTTAATTCTAATTACTATTCTTATTGTCGTTATGATAATATTACTATTATTACTTTCATTTTTATTCTCATAACTTATTATCTTTATTGTTATCATCATTATCATTATCAATAATATCATTACAATCACTGTTATCATTATCATTTCCTTTAGCTATCATTATCATTGTCACTATCATTGTTATCAATGTTATTATCAATATCATTATCATATATATTTTTTCTTATTATCATCATCATCATCATCATTCTCATCATTAATATTATTATCATTATCATTCTTTACTATTTTAAATCATCACTTTTATTATTGATCTTATTGTCATTTTCATCATTCTTATTATCACCATTTTCAATATAATTATCATTGTCAATATAATTTTAATTATTCCTAATATCATCTTATTTATTATCATTATTGCCATATTTATCTACGCCATTGTTATTATCCTTTTCTTCTATTCTATCTCACTACGTCATAATTATTGCTATATTTGTTACTATCATCATTATTATTAGTAGTAATATCTTATTATTTGTATTACTATTACCATTATCATTACCCTTGCTATCATTACTATTACTATTATTACCTTTATCATTATTACTATCTTCATCAGCATTATCATTATCATCATCATGCTGTTATTGCTATTAGCATAATCATTGTTATCCTTATCATTTTCATCTTTATTATCACATATCATTACTATTATCATTATTATGGTTATCATCATCCTTATTAGTGTTGTTTCATATTATGATTTTCATTTTTTTTATTTTTTTATTCTTACTATTATTGTCATTATCATTATCATTGTTGTCTTAATATCTATATCCTCATTATGTTTATCATTATCATCGTTATCATTTTGTGGGTGAAAGAGAGAGAGGGGGAAGGGAGACAGACAGAGAGAGAGAGAGAGAGAGAGAGAGAGAGAGAAAGAGAGAGAGAGGGTTTGGGTGGAGGGAGGGATGGAGAGAAAAAGATAGATAGATAGATAGATGGATAGATAGAGCGAGAGATAAAGAGAGACCATCACTAACATACATATGCTAGATAGAGAAAGAGAGAGAGAGAGAGAGAGAGAAAGAGAGAGAGAGAGAGAGAGAGAGAGAGAGAGAGAGAGAGAGAGAAGGACCAAAGAAAGAGACAGGTAGATAGTTGACAGACACCACAAAAAAGTGTATATATATATATATATATATATATATATATATATATATATATATATATATATATATATATATATATATATATATATATATATATATATATATATCAACCAAATCCCAAGACAAAAAAAAGAAACATAAACACACAAACAAAGACACATTAGGCCCATAAAGTTGTCAGAAATCTTGAACGGACCAGTGTTACCAAAACAACAGTTGTGTCAAATTAGTCATGGAACTGCTTGCTTCATGTTCTCATCGCAGTGTTGCCAAGTTTCCTGAAAACAAAATATGGTAACATAGATATTTTCTAGGAATTTGTTAAATAACCTTTTCTGGAGATAAAACTGTTATAGCTGAAATTAAGTAATTTAAAGAAAAAAAAAAAAAAATTTTGTCAGCTTACAAAATAGTCGAAAATACTAAATGAAAATACAATCAGACATTCACTAACACACACACGCATAAATAGATACAAACAAACACATACATACACAAAAAAACAAAGGCATACTAATACACACACTCACACAACAGAAACACATAATAACCATACCCCCCCCACCCCCCACTACCTACCCACCCATATGTAACTTCAAAGTCACTTCAACGGTCTAACCGGAAATCCAAAGCCCACCTCAAACACACACTCTCTCTCTCTCTCTCTCTTTTCTCTTTCTCTTTCTCTCTCTGCCTCTAGCTCTTTCATAATCCTCTCTCTCTCTCTCTCTCTCTCTCTCTCTCTCTCTCTCTCTCTCTCTCTATCTCTCTCTCTTCCTCCCTCCCTCTCTATCTATCTACCTCTCACTCTCTCTCCCTTTCTTTCTCTCTCTACAAAATAAACCCATGTCCTCAAGGCATTATTAAGTCTGGGATTAGATTATGAAGAAAATGCAAAAAGTATCTTCAAGCAATTACCTACGAGATTAATGTTATTGCTGCTTAATCTATAAGGAAGCGAAAGTTGTGTGAAGTTCATATAATCACAGACTCTCATCTTTCATCAAAAAATTTCATCTAAAAGTTTCTTCTGTGGGATCTTCTTTTTTTTCCTGGTTCATTTTCTCTCTGTCTTTGTCTAGCTGTTCTCTTATTCTTTATGTCTTTCTCTAGCTCGTTTTTTCTCTCTCTCTGTTTCGTTTTTTTTCTTTCTCTTCGTCTCTTTCTACCTTCTTCAATTTCTCTCTTTATAACTCGTTCTTTTTCTCTCTCTTGCTTTCTCTCTCTCTCTCTCTCTCTCTCTCTCTCTCTCTCTTTCTCCCAGCTGTGAAAGGCCAGAAACACGTTGGCAGGGTGAGGAAACGTGTGTTAATGGGTACATTTCCATAATTTGCGGTCTTGTTCGGAGGAAAGGATTCAGGTCGTTATGGTGTTGACCCTTTTCTTCTTCTTCTTTTTTTTTTATTAATTATTATCATATTTTTCAGTTTTGTTTTTCTAGGTTGTGATTATTATTTTTTTTTTACTTGCTTGTTTTTTTAGTGTGTTTGTTGTTTTTATTTGGTTCTTTTTTTGTGAATTTCTCTCTCTCTCTCTCTCTCTCTCTCTCTCTCTCTCTCTCTCTCTCTCGCTCTCTGCCTCTCTTTGTCTCTTTCATAATCCTCAAATACATTCTCTCTCTCTCTCTCTCTCTCTCTTTCATAATTCTTTCTCTCTCCCTCTTTCTCTGCCTCTCTCTATCTCTTTCATGATCCTCTCTCTCTCTCTCTCTCTCTCTCTCTCTATCTCTCTCTCTTTCTCTCTCTCGATCTCTGCCTCTCTCTGTCTCTTTCATAATCCTCTCTCTCTCTCTCTCTCTCTCTCTCTCTCTGCCTCTATCCTTTTCATAATCCTTTCTCTCTCTCTCTTTCTCTGCCTCTCTCTATCTCTTTCATAATCCTCTCTCTTCTCTCTCCTCTCACTCTCTTTCGCTCTCTCTCTCTCTATTTCTCTCTCTCTGTCCGTCTCTCTCTCTCTCTCTCGCTCTCTGCCTCTCTCTGTCTCTTTCATAATCCCCTCTCTCTCTCTCTCTCTCTCTCTTGCTCTCTCTCTCTCTCTCTTGCTCTCTCTCTCTCTCTTGCTCTCTCTTTCTCTCTCTCTCTCTCTCTCTCTCTCTCTCTCTCTCTCTCTCTCTCTCTCTCTCTCTCTCTCTCTCTCTCTCTCTCTCTCTCTCTCTCTCTCTCTTTCTCTCAGCTGTGAAAAGACCAGACACGTTAGCTGGGTGAGGAAACGTGTGTTAATGGGTACATTTCCATAATTTGCGAAAAGGAAAGGTTTCAGGTTGTTATGCCGTTGACCCTTTTCTTATTATCATCCTTTTTTTATTAATCATTATTATTATCATTATTATTTTTTTTTAGGTTGTGATTATCTTTTTATTTATTTCCTTTGTTGTGTGTGTTTTAATTCTCAAGCTTCAGCCTTCCAAAGTCACCCTAACCCCTCCTTTTTTTTTTTTTTTTTTTTGAAGAGGGGAGGATTTTTTGCCACATTTTGAAACGGATTTTACTTTGTGTTTTTCATCATCTTTTTCTTCCTTTTTTTTCGGGGGGTGGGAGGGGATAAAAAAGCATTTCCTCTTTGTCTGTCTGCTTTATTTTTGTTTACATTTCTTAGGGAGATTTAGTTATATATTTTCTACTTTCGGGTGCGGGGCTATGGGGGAAGGGGGGGTATGGGGAGGGGGGAAGGGGGTATGGGGAGGGGGAGGGGGAAGGGGGTATGGGGAGGGGGAGGGGAAGGGGGTATGGGGAGGGGGATGGGGATGGGGGGAGGGGGATGGGGTATGGGGAGGGGGGAAGGAGGGAGGGGGAATGAGGAATGGCGAAGGGCGAGGGGGAAGGAGAGACGGAGGGGATAAGGGGTATGGGGAGGGGGTGGGGGAAGGGGGGAGGGGGAGGGGGAATCGAAATTTAGAGAGGAGGAGAAAAAATGTGAAAATGTTGCATTCTTTGGCCCAGGAATCGTTACACATTAATGAGTACAGAGTGTGAGTATCTCTCTCTCTCTTTCTCTTTGTCTTTCTTTCTTTCTCTCTCTCTCTTTCTCTGTCTCTCTCTCTTTTTATTTTTGTCTTTCTTTCTTTCTCTCTCTCTCTCTTTGTCTTTCTTTCTTTCTCTCTCTCTTTTTCCCTGTCTTTCTTTCTTTCTCTCTCTCTCTCTCTCTCTCTCTCTGTCTCTCTCTCTTTCTCTTTGTCTTTCTTTCTTTCTCTCTCTCTTTCTTTCTCTCTCTCACTTTCTCTTTGTCTTTCTTTCTTTCTCTCTCTCTCTCTCTTTCTCTCTCTGTCTTTCTCTCTCTGCCGTCTCCTCTATCTATCAGTTTCATTCTATCATTTATTTACATATCTATCTGTTTATCTGTTTCTCTTTCTCAGTTTCGTTCTCTGTCACTCTCTCTCTTTCTCTCTCAATGTGTATTTCTCTCTCTTTCTCTCTTTCAATTTGTCACTCTCTGTCTCACATTCTCTCTCCCTCCCTCTCTCTCTCTCTCTCTCTCTCACACACACACACACACACACTTTCCCTCTCTCTTTCTTTCTATGTCTCTCTCTCTCTATCCATTCTATCAATATATCTATCTATCTATCTGTCTCTTTCATTCCATTATCTATTTGCAAATCTATCTGCTTATCTCTATCTTTCTCTCCTTCCCCCTCTTCATCCAGTCCTCATCCTTTAATTATCCCTGCTTGCCACACTCGCTCTGTTTGCTTTTCGCTTATGAAGAGACTGGACATATAGAGAGGAGAAGAACAGGGAGGGAGAGAGGGAGGGAGGGAGGGAGGGAAAGCGAAGGAGAGCGAGAAAGAGGGAGGGAGGGAAAGCGAAGGAGTGCGAGAAAGAGGGAGGAAGAGAGAGAGAGGGAGGGAAAGCGAAGGAGAGCGAGAAAGAGGGAGGAAGAGAGAGGGGGAGGGAAAGCGAAGGAGAGCGAGAAAGAGGGAGGAAGAGAGAGAGAGGGAGGGAAAGCGAAGGAGAGCGAGAAAGAGGGAGGAAGAGAGAGAGAGAGAGGGAAAGCGAAGGAGAGCGAAAGAGGGAGGAGGAGAGAGAGAGAGGGAGGGAAATCGTAGGAGAGCGAGAAAGAGGGAGGAAGAGAGAGAGGGGTGGAGGTAGAGCGAGAGAGACGGATAGAGAGAGAGAGAGAAAGAGGGAAAGAGAGAGAGAGAGAGAGAGAGAGAGAGAGAGAGAGAGAGAGAGAGAGAGAGAGAGAGAGAGAGAGAGAGAGAGAGAGAGAGAGAGAGAGAGAGAGAGAGAGAGAGAGAGAGAGAGAGAGAGAGAGAGAGAGAAAGAGGGAGAGGCGATAAAAAGATACTAACAGATACTATCCCCCAAAACAGGACATGAATTTCTTTACTACTTGTTCCATTGGGAAAACTATAACCAACTGTAACTATAACTGAAACTGTTAACTATTACGTAAATTATAGAGAAATATGTATTATCAACTATAGCTTTACCATAAATATATGGTAAAGGAAAAAGAAATAGAATTAAAGAGATCTCTTGAATTGCAATAAAGTGAGGTTGCAACTTCATCATCGTTATTATGTCCTTGCACAAACTGTCAACAAAACTTCCTTTAAAACTTCAAACTATTACACAACCATTCAACTCTATTTTTGGACTGACGGCTAAATAGTACTTTGAAATTGCAGATTAATTGTTTCCCGATTCGTTCGCCTTTCAGACTGCCGGTCAATTAGTATGTTGCAACAGCAGACTAAGCAGGAGTCTAACTAGTTTTTTTTTTTTAAATGTTTGCCCTGTTGTTGCTTTTTGTAATTACTATCATTATAGATTGGCCGTAAATAAAAATAAAGACAAAAGGAAGGAAGAAAAAAAAAATAATGAAAGTTTTTTGTTTTGTTTTCTATAATTACTATCATTATAGATTGGCCGTAAATACAAATAAAGACAAAAGGAAGGAAGAAAAAAAATAATGAAAGACTTAAAATTACCGTTTGTTTCATAAGAAGCGAAAATCTAAAAGTATATTTGCAATTCTTACCGGTTCTTAGGGTTCGAGGTACGAAGTAGACCTTATGAGAAGAACGTACGTATTCTAGTAAAAAGAAATAAGAACCCCCGGGCTATGAAAACGTAGTAATAAAATAAAAAAACGACCTGACTTAAATCATTAATGTTCACTGCATCACCGGATCCATTCAGCACTTTACCTTTAACCCTCTGACCCCGTTAAAGCAACCTTCCAACTCTTCCTCCTCCTCCTCCTCCTCCCCCAACGCATTCCCAAAAGCATCTTCACTACAATACACAAAATCATCTCACCTTCTCCTCTTTCTCCATGAGAGATAGAGAAAAAAAAATCCAATTTCCTTCGCAAATGAGTTTGAAAAGGATAGGAATCAACAACACGCCGATCACTGAGACCCTATTGGTTGATGCCTTCCCGCCATTGAATTTCCCGCCAACATGACCAGCCAATCAGAAAGCAGCTGAACACGATCCTCATCCGGGGATTTGGCTGGCGACATTCCATCAGCGGAAGAGGAAGGAGAAGGTGAGGGAGACAGAAGGTGAATATTTTTCTCCTTCTTTCATAAAAGAGAGAAAGAAGGCGAAAAGGAGAACGAATAAAGGTGAGCAGATAAAGAAAGGAAGAGAGACAGGTAATCGAAGCGAAAGAGAAATGAAAGAAGGGCGTTATTTATGGGAGAAGGAGAGAGAAAGGGGGAACGAATGGGACATGGAGATAAATGCAGATAAAGAGAGAGGGAGAGGGTGGATGAGCGAGGTAGGCAAGGGATCAAATGAGATATATTTTCCTCTCACTCTCTATTTTATGAGAGGGAGGAAGGCATGAAGGGGAAGCAAATAACATGCAGAATTTTAGAGAGAGAGAGAGAGAGAGAGAGAGATTAAGGGAGAGAGAGAGATTAAGGGAGAGAGGGAGAGAGAGAGAGAGAGAGAGAGAGAGAGAGAGAGAGAGAGAGAGAGAGAGAGAGAGAGAGAGAGAGGGAGAGATTAAGGGAGAGAGGGAGAGAGAGATATATTAAGAGAGAGAGAGAGATTAAGAGAGAGGGAGAGAGAGAGAGATTAAGAGAGAGAAAGAGAGAGAGATATTAAGAGAGAGAGAGATTAAGGGAGAGAGGGAGAGAGAGAGAGATTAAGAGAGAGAGAGAGAGAGAGATATTAAGAGAGAGAGAGAGAGAGAGAGAGAGAGAGAGAGAGAGAGAGAGGGAGAGAGAGAGAGATTAAGGGAGAGAGGGAGAGAAAGAGATTAAGGGAGAGAGGGAGAGAGAGATATATTAAGAGAGAGAGAGAGAGAGAAAGAGATTAAGGGAGAGAGGGAGAGAGAGATATATTAAGAGAGAGAGAAAGAGAGAGAGATATTAAGAGAGAGAGACACAAAGAGAGAGAGAT
>BOPN01009634.1:0-2500 GCA_017312705.2 Penaeus japonicus | reverse complement strand
CATATAAGGAAGTTGACGTTTGACCTCATGGAGCAATTGTTCCAAATTAAGACATTTTGTTTTGATTATTTGTTTATTTTTATAGTGAAATCAGTTTTTTTTTTTTTTTTATATTTCTTTTTAATATCTACAGTGACATACTGATTTTTTAAAATGGAAATATATATATTTTTTCATATCTATATTGAAATATTTAATCATATGAAAGTATTCATTTGCATCAATGCATTTATAATTTCATATGAAATTGGTATTTACTTATATTCATATTTAAACATTTATTAATTTTAGAACATTTGCAAATATATATATGAACCTTAAATCTATTTATATCTTTGATAGAATATTTATGATCTTTGAAAAATTAAATTATAAAACTGTTATGTAAGTGATGAGGTGATGATGTGCGTGTGTTGTGATGACCGTCTTGATAGTGATGATGAAGGGGTTAGGATGGTAGAGATGATTATTTTGATGGGTTGTGTCATCATTATCATTATTGTAATTATCATCATCGTAGCTTCATCATTATTGTAATCATCATTATGCAGACATTTTCATCATCATCGAAGCCATCACCATTACCATTATCATCACCATTATCGTTATCATCATCATTATAATGTCATTATCATCATCATTATAATGTCATTATCATCATCATTATAATGTCATTATCATCATCATTATAATGTCATTATCATCATCATTATAATGTCATTATCATCATCATTATAATGTCATCATCATCATTATGATATCATCATCATCATCATTATAATATCATCATCATCATCCTTATAATATCATTATCATCATCATCATAATGTCATTATCATCATCATCTTTATGATGTCATTATCATCATTATCATCATAATGTCATTATCATCGTCATCTTTATGATGTTACTATCATCATTATCATCATAATGTCATTATCATCATCATCATCATTAGCATTGTCTTTATCATTACCCTCCCTATCCTCTTCCACAGTTATTATCATCATCATCAATTTCAATATCACATGACAATCACCACCGCCATCATCATCACCACCACCATCATCACCATCACCACCATCACGGCACTCACAACCAAACACACAACAAACACACAACCACAAGTGACCGAAAGGAAGAGGGAACAAAGCTAACAAACACAAACTCCTATCTCATACATAGAAGAACAACAAACAAACAAACAAACAACAACAAACAAACAACGACAACAACAAACAAACAAACAACAACAATCAAACAACAACAACAAACAAATAACAACAACAACACACAACAACAAACAACAACAAACAAACAAACAACAACAAAAATAAACCCCCAAATGTTCAGCAGAATGTTCAACAATCACTCAAGATGTTCTCCAAAATCAGATGAACACAACGAGCCCTCCTTTACAGGATGCATTCTTGCAGGATTACAGGCTATTACAGGCTCACGTATTTTGAACCAAGAATAGGATTATGGGAACCGCTACTACGCCGTCCGCGATGGGATGGCGATGTAGGCTGGGCTATCCAATCTGGTTTTATCATTTTTATCTTTTATCTTTATATATATATATGTATATATATATACATATATATACAAATATATATCTACACACACACACACACACACACACACACACACACACATATATATATACTTATATAATACCTATTTCGCTCTCTCACTTTGTCATATACTTACATACCTCCAGCAAGGCTTGCACAACCACCGACCCACACACACACAACACACGTGTACTCCAGCACACAATACAACGCAGAGACACGCATACGCCTCGCGAATGATTAATCTTTTCGTTTTACTACAATGCCATCATGACTGTCTGTTACGTATAGCTGAAAGGGGGAGCTAAAGACGAGGGGGGGGGGGTGTGGGTGGGAGAGGTGGATAGGGATAGGAGATATATATATATATATATATATATATATATATATATATATATATATATATATATATATATATATACATATATATGTATTTATATATATATATATATATATATATATATATACATATATATATATATATATATATATATATATATATATATATATATATTATATATATTGTCTTTATCTCTATTTTTGTCATCATGAACATAATTATTGCTATCATCATTATCATCTAATTCCTTAATATAATCATTACTATTATCACAATTTTTATCATTATCATCAAGATCATTACTATCATCATCATCATTTCTTTATCTTTCAACACTATCAAAATGACCGTTCATTTTTCTTATTTCAATCATCATCATCATTTTTATCCTCCTTATTGTCGTTATCACTGTCGTTCTTGTCATCAGTATCATAATTAATATGATCGAGAAAATATGTCACGCTTTTGTATGCTTGTATATGAGTGCGTGCGTCCGCTTATACAGCCGGATATAAAACCACAATACACACACACACACACACACACACACATACACACACACACACACACACACACACACACA
>BOPN01009633.1:12500-17500 GCA_017312705.2 Penaeus japonicus | reverse complement strand
CACAAAGGGGGAGATAAGACGTCCCGAGAGGAATAGAAGCGCCAAAGGGTGTGAGAGATAAAGATTATGCGACTTTTGAACCGCTTTGGGTTTTGTAGAAGAATGTAAATAGACTGTAGTAGAGGTGGTAAGGGGGAGAATGAGAAAGGATACACACATACATACACACACACACATACACACACACACACACACACACACACACACACACACACACATACACACACACACACACACACACATATATATATATATGTATATATATATATATATATATATATATATATATATATATATATATATATATATATATATATGTATATCATATATATATACATATATATATATATATATATATATATATATATATATATATATATATATATATATATATATATATATATATATATATTTATATATATATATCATATATATATATATATATATATATATATATATATATATATAGAGAGAGAGAGAAAAAATGTAAAATGAGAAATTACATTACAGAGCGAAATAAAAGGATAGCATGAATAAATTAAAAACGAAAGAGACCAACGAAAACAAGTATAAAGAATGAAAACGATTAATGCACCCTTTATCAATATCGCTTGCTACGTTTGGGTCTAGCTTCATTCTGTCCGCATTTGCGAAATGAGAATATGCTCTCTTCATTAACATGTTAATTAGCGTCAGTATTGCCGTTCATTATCCCGAGGGTAAAAGGAAAACTCGTTATTTACATTGATAAACTTCGAGTGATCATCAACCGAGGGTCAGTCGATTAAGGAATCAAAACGGATCATGAACAAATTAAAAAGATAATCAAGGATTGGAAATATTCGAACAAAATAAAAATGTTCATGTGAAAAGGAAATATTGTGTAATGTACTGTCCAAATGTATTGCACACAGTTGCATCAAAGCTTTTTCAACTGTATCTATTATTGATTCTTTCAATTTTGTTCTTTCCATGGTGTCTGCTCTCTAATGTATATTGATAAATATTTTTGTTAACCTTTCCCTTTGTCCGTCTGTTTCCCTATACATCTCTTTGTATCTTTCAAACGCTCTCTCCTTTTTTATCACTCCATCTCTCTCTCTCTCTCTCTCTCTCTCTCTCTCTCTCTCTCTCTCTCTCTCTCTCTCTCTCTCTCTCTCTCTCTCTCTCTCTCTCTCTCTCCCTCTCTCTCCTCCTTCTCCTCCTCCTCCTTCACTGTTTGGCCATCCACACTCTTTCTCTTTCTTTCTCTCTCTCTATATATATATGTAAAAAAAGAAGAAGAAAAAAGAAAATAAAAAATATATATATATACATACACACACATGTATATAAGCATATATACATGCACCCTCTCTTCCTCTTCCACTCCCTTTATACTTCTCTCACCCTCTCCTATTCCCTTGCTTCCACAACCTTTTTTCCCCTCTCTGTGCCTGTACCATGTGCCACTACGACCATTATTCTTCATGTAGCCTTTTTCTTTCGCATTTGCATATCTCTCTCCCTCCTTCGTCCTTCTGTTCTTTCCTTCATCCCCTTCTATCCGACCTTATCTCACCTTGGGATTGTCAAGAGCTAGCTTACTTAAGACTCCGTGTTGTTGTCATGACTACAAATTCCTTGTTTTGCTGAGGGGATCTAATAACCAACGTATTAGTGTTCTCCTTCGGGTACTTGGGTGGATTATCGTATAGCCGTTTTTGTGTCTTTTGTTTCTCTCTCTCTCTCTCTCTCTCTCTCTCTCTCTCTCTCTCTCTCTCTCTCTCTCTCTCTCTCTCTCTCTCTCTCTCTCTCTCTCTCTCTCTCTCTCTCTCTCTCTCTCTCTCTCTCTCTCTCTCTCTCTCTCTCTCTCTCTCTCTCTCTCTCTCTCTCTCTCTCTCTCTCTCTCTCTCTCTCTCTCTCTCTCTCTCTCTCTCTGTCGTGTTTTTTTTTTGTTCGACTTTTCTTCGTTTACGTTTGTTTACTTCTCTGGAGATAGAGTTTTAACGTAAAGGATATGTGGAAATGTTGTCTAAAATGAGGGGAAGAGAATCTAGAGGATTCTAGATGTGGATTAACGCTTGTTGAAGTTTCGAAAGGGCGAGTGGGAGAGGGAGAAGGAGGAGAGAGGGAAAGCGAGGGAGGGAGATAGGAGAAGGTGAGAGAGGGAGAAAGAGGAAGATGGATATATATATATATATATATATATATATATATATATATATATATATATATATATATATATATATATATATATATATAGCGAGAGAGAGAGAGAGAGAGAGAGAGATGATTGGCCGACGGGGATTAGGGCAAGGTTCGAAAAAGCCCTGCCTTCCATATATATATAGATATATATATATATATATATATATATATATATATATATATATATATATATAGCGAGAGAGAGAGAGAGAGAGAGAGAGAGAGAGAGAGAGAGAGAGAATGCTAAGAGTGTTAATCATTACTCTTATAAATACATAATTATCATCATTCTTCTTATCTAATCATTATTGTCATTGCCAATATAATCATCATCCTTTTTATAAAAAACCTTAGTATCATCCACATTTTTGTCTTATCATTCTTATCATTATGATTATGATAGCTGTCAGTCCAGTTCATTAAGCACCACACAGTAGGAGTCTCACGGACAGGTTCTTGTACATAACCAATCACGTGGCACAGTGTCGGGTAATATCTAATCACAGCGTCACAGGTGTTTACGTGCGCAGATCTGTCGTAAGGGATAGAAGGTACATATATACAGCTCACGGAGGCCTTTGTATTACGAGCCAAATCTGAATAATGCCGGGATTACGGTCTGTGTGATCTTAGGAGTAGGGTTATTGCCTATACAACCCCTCGCTTTGCCCTCCTCTCTCTCCCTCTTCACCTACCCTCCTCTCTCTCCCTCTTCACCTACCCTCCTCTTGTTAGCTACCGACTATCTCCTTACGTGTTCCCCTCTTTATATCATCATCCCCTCTTCAACTCCTTCTCATTTCCTATTTTCCCATTTTTTTTCCCAATTCCCCCTCTCTCCTTATCTCCCCTCTACATTTCTTCTCCCTCTTCACCTCGTCTCCCAGTCCCTCCTTTCCACTCGTTCTCCCTTTTCATATCCTTCCTCTACCTCTACCTCTACCTCTAACCCCGCTCTCCAGTGGCTTCCTCTGGCTACCACCTCCCCTCTCCGCCTCCTTCCTCTTATCGTCACCCCCTTCTTCACCTACATCCTATCTATCACCTTCTTTCCTTCGATCTACCTCCTTCCTGTCTCTCCACCAGTTTCCCCTCTCCATCTCTTTCCTCTCTCCACAAACACCCTTCTCTATCTTATTCCTCCCTCCACCACCTCTCCTTCTACACTTCCCCCCCCCACACTCTCTCCACCTCCTCCCCTCACTCCGCCCCCCTCTTCCCTCTAATAGTAATGTTACGGTCGTAATATGAACCCAGAGGCAATACTTACTGCCAGATGGGGTTGTGACAGTGAAGGGGTGACAATCTGAAACATTATCAAGAGATCAACAAGGCTGTAGATTTTGTCTTCAGGCACAGAAAGAGAGAGAGAATGAAAGAAAGAGAGAGATAGATAGAGAGAGAGAGAGAGAAAGAGAGAGAGAGAGAGAGAGAGAGAGAGAGAAAGAAAGAGAGAGAGAGAGAAAGAGAGACACACACACACACACACACACACACAGAGAGAGAGAGAGAGAGAGAGAGAGAGAGAGAGAGAGAGAGAGAGAGAGAGAGAGAGAGAGAGAGAGAGAGAGAGAGAGAGAGAGAGAGAGAGAGAGAGAGAGAGAGAGAGAGAGAGAGAGAGAGAGAGAGAGAGAGAAGAAAGCGAGTAAGAGAGAGAGAGAGAGAGAGGAAGCGAGTAAGAGAGAGAGAGAGAGATAGGTAAATTAAAGAATACACAGACAGAGATAAATAGATAGACAGACAGAGCGAGTGAGGGAATAAAAGAAATGCAGCATCTATCACCAAGCAGCATCCTTGACTTCAGATGACAAATTCTGCCTTTAATAGGAAAAAAAAAAATCTAACTACGACCTAGGGTTATATTGCATTGATGACGCAGCAAACTAATTACCAACTAAAATAATATCGCTGTTGCAGAACCATTAATTCACTTGCACAATAATTCGTTCGTTGGATAATCACTAATTTGCTTTCATTGTAATTAATCCACTGGCGTAATGATATAATCTGCATGTAACCTACAACTCCAGTGATTAAACCCAGGTATCTCATCCATTTGCGTTGGCCCTTTTTTCAAAAAATTATATCAGAACAAACACCGAAATAACAGATCATTCATCCTGTAGCATTGTTGACAGTCCGACCAGCAAGAGCTCCGCATGAAATCGGAGTCCCGACCAATACGAACGTGGATTACTAATCTCCCTTGACCCTAGACAGATTAGCGGTAATAAGGTGAGAGATTAATGCCCTTGTCAATGAGTATCTGGCTATTAGGGGGGGGGGGTTTATGGGATCTGCATCCTTTTCCTCTCTCTCGCCATTCTTTTCGTCTGTTCTAGGATTCACTACTTGTCTTCCTTCTTAGGTTCGCCTTAATTTCTCCTTCTCACTGACTTTCCTTTCCTCTCTTACTCCTGTGATTCCCTTCTGTTCATCGTTTTCTCCTTCTCTTTTTGTTTTGAGTCTGACCCACCTTTCCGTCCTCCCTCCTATTTCTTGTTTGTCCCACCTTTCATCCTTTTCTCCTTCGTTTTTTTTCTTTTATCCCTCCTTCCCTCTGTTCTTTCGATTATCCCTTCTATCATTTCTCTTTCTCCCACCCTTTTCTCATTCCGCCCTGCCTTCCCCTCATCCGTCCTTCTCTCCCTCTCTCCGTAAGATCCCCTTTCTCACCCCCTCCCTCCCTCTCTCCCGAAGATCCCCTTTCTCACCCCCCCCCTCATCACCCCCCCCCCACCCCTCTCCCCCCCCTCTCCTTGGATCCACAACACGTGTCGCTGTCAGGGAGGATATTTCCCAGCGTGCAG
>BOPN01009632.1:25000-30702 GCA_017312705.2 Penaeus japonicus | reverse complement strand
TTACTGTATCGCTTTCGGACATGTGTGCGCACTGTTGTAACAACAGAAATTGACTTTAACTTTTAAAAAATCAAGGTTTTCATTCATCCTTTGTAGTGGAACATTTATATTGTATGGGGGGAAAACTACACAGATATATATATATATATATATATATATATATATATATATATATATATATATATATACATGTATATACATACATATGTATCATGAGTTTCAATTATAATAAAATGTATTACTTCTTACGGAAGACACTATCTCTGCACAATATCTTGAGAAATTTCCAGCATTTTAACATTCCCTAAGCAATACACATATGTCTTCCAGTGCACATAATGATTGCACACTACATAGCATAGTGCTATTTACTGATTTTACTTCAAGAGAAATAAAACTTCAGGGCACATTCAGAGGGAGATCCACAAAAGCCATGCATCACAAGTTTAAACAGAAAAGGCTCTCCCTCTCTGTCATGCGATTCGTCATTGACTCTCAAGTCGAGCCATGGGGATCACTGACGTATCCTCTTTAACTTTTTAAGAGATGAAGATAACAACTTCATTATTATTATAGTGTCAGTTTCAGTGAGTCTATGAAAGCACTCGCTATTCCCAGTTTATTCCTCATGGTGCATAATAGCCATAACTCTTGTTTTTTTTTTCCTGCATGTGTCTGGGTTAGAAAGTGTGAACTTTCCTCTTTGAGTATCTAAGCCAATCGTGGACTACCCATTATAATTCACAATATCATATTCTGCAAAATGTGTATTTTTTGGTGAATCTACGTGGCTGTAGCAACAATGCTGGTGCATCATAGTTAGGGGTCAAATCTGCAATGCACGTGGTACGGAACTTGTACGGTGGTTGCATCATCTATACTAATTGCCGTACTTCCAACCTTGATGCTGCGTTCGTATATTCTATCCGTAATGACTGAACCTAATCCATTTCATATAGGCGATACAGATATATCTTTTCTCTAGAAAAAAAAAGTTCAGATGTGGTTGGGGTATTTCAGAACTTAGCAGAAAGGGTTTAATGTAGTGTTGGAAAAGCAGATCAGTCAATACATGAAACAAAGCAGGTATAAAGCAAAAAATATTTGTTACGTATTAGGTTAGCAGACTAATACAGACTCATATTATTGGCTCATTTGTTGTTCCTAAAGTCAACTCATTAAAATGTAAATGATGTTTTGTGCAGTATATATCTTAGAGTTTTTATAACTGTTGATATTAGACCGACACCGACATATTTTCTTAAAATTTTGTCTACAAGGCGTTTTGATTATCAATGTCACTCGGTATCAATTGTATTTTTACTGTCACATGGCTATTTTATATATCCTCAACTGTTGATCGAGAAAGCTGAATTGAATTTACCAGATGCGATGTAAAAATCGCATGATATATATTGAAAACACTTGCATTATAACGACTTACTTGTCAATTTACTCTGCAGTTTAGATTGTTAACTGTGTAGATTGATTCTACTGCTACTAAATCATTGCAACTTCCATTTGAAATGGGGAGATACGTCGCCTCCGCAGTTCCGCCACTGGACTAGAGAAAGCGAAGTCAATATGGCCGAAAAAAAAGTTGAAGCTAACGAGACGATAAAGGCCAACATGACAAATGAATTGAAGAACCCTAGTTAAAGGCAAAAGCTGATGAGTTCGAAGAAGTCAAAATTGACCAGACTGAAGAAATTTAAGTCAGCGACATAGGAAAAGTCATAGTGGACAAGACTGAAGAAAAAAAATGAATAAAAATAGACAAAACAGAACCATTCAAAGCGGATGAAACCAATGAAATAGAAATGGACAAGACCAAAGAAAAAACAAATGAGTGAATGAGATTGAAATCAAAGTGGATTAGATTTTGAAAAATCTAGGAGATTGGTGAAGCCGAAGTTAAAGCCAACGAGTCCAAATCAAATTGAAGGGAACTGAGGTCAGAGTTAATGAGGCAAAGGAAACCTAAAGCAATACCTCTACAAATATTGATATTAATCATAATATTTAACACAAACTTCCACGTGTGCCCAAAAAGCTCAATATATAGTATAGGCAGACACCTATATGGATATATACTATGAGGAGAAAAAAAAAATGACTGAAAAATCCCATTTTCCTCTTTCAGATGTCCATGAATATAATGAACCACCTGCTGGTTGAATATCCATTTTCTATGAGTGTTTGCACTGATAAAAAATCCATTTTCGTCCTATCTCTATATGTGTATCTAGATTAATACTTATATTTAAATAAATAGCCCTTGATACATGGGTTAGCCTTGAAGTTTTTGCTTAATAAATTCTGCAGACAGACAGACAAATCACTGCCTATTACTTCCTTGCTGAGATAAGTATGTCTTGTAATCGCAAAGCAAATGTGAAATACACATACAAAGCAAGCATGAAATATATCCATAAAACTAGCAGGAAGTTAAAAAAGCAAACCTTACATAAACCTTTAAAGTGTAAAAGCAAGTAGGAATACTGAATGTAAAAAAAAGAAAAAAAAAGGAAAAAGAAACGTAAATCATGAAATCTAAACGTAACACAGAAAATACAAACAAACATAACAAAAATCAAAGTCAAAAACAAACTTTAAAACACAACTATAAGCAAGTTACGAGAAAAAAGAATAAGAAGCATAAGCACTTACTTAAAAACGTCAAGCCCCAAGGACAGCGAAGGAGGAGGAGGAGCAACGCGATCCGGAAACTAAGCGACGTCATGATAACAACATTGGAGAGCCAGAGGGAAGGTTGCGCTGTCGCCCACCGCTTGAATTTAGGTGAATTTTAGGTGATGTTAAGGAATTTTCGTGGTTTAAGTAAGTGAGAATAGATGTTGGTATGTTTTTCGGTTCGTGATAAGTGCAAAATGTCGAGTGACGATTGGTCGTTCTGATATGCCCGGAAGAGTCAGCGTTACATGGCAGGAATGAGTAATTAAATCCAAGATTGTAATGCGAGTGTTGTGTTTGTCAGGGAGTGATTCATATCTGCCAGAATAGCGAAAACGTTAGATATATCCCTGGTTAAGTATCAATAGAAGGATCTAGTAGTATCGCACCATCTTTTGGTTATATTAATTTCCTGTGTAGGTAGGCTTAATCAATATCTTATCAATAACCGGCTTTACTCTCCACAGTGGCTTTATTGTATGGTCACCATAGTGAGAAGGACGGGACTAAAGTGTCAGTCAGAGGGAACAAGACATCATGTCATATTTTTAACATTGCATGAAGATTATCTTTGCAACAAGTTAATCAACTGTCTAAACGTTGATTGTGGGAAAACACTCGTTGATACTCTCAGACAGAGAACCTAAGCAATTTGTCATACTTTTGGGGACTAGAATTAATGTATATAAAGGTATCTGTTACAATGGTTCTTACTCGGTACATTTGGTGAAGAGAAATGCCAAAGAGGTTCTGACAGCCTTACCATCGAAAAAAAATGTATCTTATACTTTTACAAACCTTGCATCGCTTACTGCCTATGGTCATAGTTGATATATAAAAACATTGCATGCATTCTGTTTGAATAGATAAAAAATATTGATGCTGTAATAGTTAAATAGATTAAAAAATATTGATGGTATAACAGTTACTGTATTTCTTCTTCTTTCCAGTCTCTTAAGATCATGAGCGGGCCAGGACTCAGAGCGCTGGTGCTTGGGGGCTCAGGGGAGATCGGCAGACAGTTGGTGCAGGAACTCATCAACAGCCCTGGCTTTTCCCATGTCACGCTAGTTACCAGAAGGGAGTTAGATTTTAAAAATGAAAAGGTAGAACAAAAATTAGTGGATTTTGAAGATCTTGATAACCATAGAGATGCCTTTGAGAATGTACAGGTATGTATTTTTTGGTTTTCTTTATTTGCTTCAGTTTCTGTGTTTTTCTCTTTTGTTATACTGGGATTTATATGAATTTATTTTGTGATTTATTAATGATATTTAAATTATTACTTATTTGTTATATTTGTATTATCATTAGATAAAATGTTACTGAAATTTTTGTTTCATATTGCTGACAGAATTTTTTTTTCTAATTCTTGAGTACCATATTAAGGTTTTTCATAATGGTAAAAGGATCTAATGTTAAGGTATGCCAAGTTATTAGTTACTGTATGTAGCATCCCAAATTAATTTTACATATGTAACAAATTTAATGATTCCTTTTGTTTGCTTGTATTGTTCTTTCTACATTTACCTACCCATCTATCTCTGTTTCTGTCTCTCTGGTGGTCGTAGTTGTGGTAATACAGTAAGGTAAAAATATTTTGTATTGGCTCCAAGAAAAATGGTACATGCATTCAAGTTATTGGTTGAAGTAGAACAGTAAAATGGAAAATGAGAAACAAAAAGAGAAAAATCTACAATAGGTAGGAAACATCTTTTCAAAACAATGCTATTCTTAAGGTATTTTGCAGGTAGAAAAATTGCTATAAGTTTGACTTTGGTTTAGTAAGTGACGATGGATAAAAAATAGACAATTGTAAGGAATTCGGGGATCGCAGATAGGTCATGTACTTTCCTAGGAGTAAACAACACATCCTACTAATGGATACAAGACTGTCATAGGTGTCTGACATCAGAGTGGGAGAGAGAGGGAAGGATAGAACGATTAATGCCAACAGGGTCAAGAAGAACAGTAAGGCTACATGTACATACATGTGAATAATGACCCAGTATGAAAACATGAGCCGTCTTTTCCTCTGGCATATCACTCCTCCTAGAACAAGAATCGTTAGGGTGGGGCTTAGGCGTTTGGGTGGAGTCATATATTAACCTCTAAATAGAGATATGTAATGCAGATGGTTAAGCATAAGTATTTATATTTAACCACTGACCCTTCTGCTTTCAGTATATGTTTGTTATTGTAGTGTTCTTTTCTTTTCTTAACCCATTGCGTACGGATGTTGTGACATACATGACGGCACCAATTAGGCCTAAAAGATGGGTGTCAAGACGTATTTGATTTAACATCGGGATCTGCTCACAGTTGAAGTGTGCACACAGTCATGAAGTGTAATGGCTGTAATTGTGGTAGCTCCAGAGGTACAGGGTTCCAGAATCAGCCTAAACCCACATTTTATGATGGATTTTTCTAAAAATATAGTTTGGACTAGTCTGCGCTACCCAGTCCTAATTTTTTAGCCAGTGCCACTAGTGTCGTAGACCACCTGTCCTGACGACCAGTTAGGTCGTGAGGCAGTGGGCTAATATATATATAAAAACTCAATAGAGGAATTGATTAACCTCTTGTAATGTTCAATTACTAAGATAATGTTATGGTGTAGATCAAATCAAACAACAAACAAACTGTGAACATTCACTGATTCCTGAAAATGGAATGGAGCCAAGTGTTTTACCACTTACATCGTAGACTGTTGTAACTGAAAAGCAAAGACACCTTTTACCTGTTTTTAGACAACTTAGAACCAATGGGAAGGATGTCTTAAAAACAATGGGAAGGATGTCTTAAAACTGTGTATCTCTAAATTCTCTAAACTCTCTTCTTTCTCTCCTATACATTGATATACTTTGATTCCCGGGAATGTAGTTGAGCATTTGACCCTGTATATTGTAGACAACTGTAACTAAAATGCAAAGACACCTTTTACCTGTTTATAAAGGTGAAAAGGATATCTAAAAACTTGTCAATCTCTATATTTCTGTCTCTTTCTC
>BOPN01009632.1:0-20000 GCA_017312705.2 Penaeus japonicus | reverse complement strand
CTCTCTTCTCTCTCTCTCCTCTCTCTTCTCTCTCTCCTCTCTCTCCTCTCTCTCCTCTCTCTCCTCTCTCTCTCTCTCTCTCTCTCTCTCTCTCTCTCTCTCTCTCTCTCTCTCTCTTCTCTTCTCTTCTCTTCTCTTCTCTTCTCTTCTCTTCTCTTCTCTTCTCTTCTCTTCTCTTCTCTTCTCTTCTCTTCTCTTCTCTTCTCTTCTCTTCTCTTCTCTTCTCTTCTCTTCTCTTCTCTTCTCTTCTCTTCTCTTCTCTCTCTCTCATTCTCTCTCATTCTTTCTCATTCTCACTCATTCTCTCTTATTCTCTCTCTCTATCTATCCCTATCTCTCTTCTACAAAATGTTCTCGAAAGTACTACTTATTGTAACTTTTTTTTATATCAGTAATTCTTCAGACTTTTTTTTTTTCATAGAAATTTTATAACAGATTTCATTCTTCATTCATGAAGAGATTTGATTAAATAAAGATAACTGATCTCCAGTAATAGACTTAAATTAATCTATCACTCTTTTATTGTCACACTGCAGATTGTTGTCCGTGGCTTTGATTGGCGAAACAAGATTAGCATTGGCACAGACACAGTTGCCAGTGCAATGGTTGCCAATACCCTGGAGCAGCAGACGTCAGAAAAGGTTGAAGAGACCAAGGTGGAGATCTTGGAAAATGCTGACATCCTTAGACTTGGAATAGATTAGGAGCACCAACACTTCATGGCCTCAATCTTTGTATTTCGGGATTTTAGTGATAGTGTTCAAAGTGCTTGAAACAACCAGGTAGGGGATTCGTCTGTCTGGTTTGTATGTTAGTTGTTGCAGTCTGGATGTCTAACATTTAGGAATCACAGTAGAATTAATGGGTATCTCCATGAAAGCTGTTATTTAGCTAAGCATTTTGAATTTTCAATAAGTCAAAGAGATATGCAGACTTTTGCCTGAATGCCATTAGAGACACACATGATTTACAGTTTTAATTTTAGTAAGTAGGAATTATTATAGCCATTTAGTTTTCTCTCTTTATGGCAGTGGTTAACCCCAAAAGTGTATTCATACTAAATCTAGTTATGCTCAGATGAAGACACGGGCAATCTATGCCAATATTCCACAGGAAGCCAGAAAATGATTGTGATGTTTTCAAGTCTCACTGTGTAGATTTTGAGCAGTAGATTCCAAAAAGGACTCGTATTTTATGGAGATTAGATTAGGAAAGAAGTGATTGTTTATGCATTTCTGTGTCAGTTTGTTAGATGGCTCATTATTTAGAGGGGTCGAAATATCCTTCTATTTCTGTATATGTCAATTTATTTATGAATAAGTATTTTATTTGTTGATGCAATATGCATTTAAGAAATAAAAACTTGTTTTCAGATTCCTCTGCCAAATTACTTGCATTTTCTGTTATATTTTTAACTATGGGTGTTGTGATTTTGGTTACTTAAGATAGGTTATGTATATAAAGTATATATTTATTTGATATTCAGTAAATATCCTTTCTGATATTAATTATACTTTGTGAAAAGCTTATCAATTTGCTGGTTATTCATTGAAACCTTATGTTATTTTTATCGATTACTGAATTGTAGTCAATGCTGCCTAATATGTGATCTGTGGACCAACCCACTTGCTTTAGATTTAGGCTTAGAAACAGATGAACACAAGATGACTTTGTAGACTGGGGGAAGATATGATACTGCCTTACTTTGTTGTCGAGAAATCGCATAGCAATAGAGTGACAATTGGTGCTCAAATGGATTTCAATTTTAGACCTTTTTATAAATTACCACCAAGTGAAATTAAGGTATTGCTACAAATGGCAGACCGTTATTATGCAAATTGCTTAGATCTAAGGACGAAATGCCTTAAAAGATCATTTCATTAAGAAATAATATTGAATAGATATAGCATGATTCACAACTATATGTTTTCAGATTTGATAGTGTGTCCATATCACAATTATAGATGTGATGTCTGTGATGTTTCATGTTGCATTACTATTGTATCACTCTGCATACAATTTTTGGTATAAAGGTTGAGGAATTGGGTTACACTTTAGGTTTCTACCAGAACTAAGTAGAAGATAATGAAAAAGCTAGTGTGAGAAGATATTAAGGATAGTCGACTGTAGGAACAGAAAGAGTATAAGTGAAAGGTAAATTAGATATATTTGCTAACAATTTTACAAGATAATTTTAAGGTCAAACTTGACTTACCACACTTTCTCTTTATTTTTCCATTAATGGCTATATTTTCAGAATGAGTTTATTGTGATTTTTGTCTTAAGCTGAATAGTATACCTTTGTCTCCTTACTAGCAGAAGCTCCTCTTAACCCATTAGTGCCACTCCCGCCAGCTAGATAACAAGCGTGCAGTGACTAAATGCGAGATCTCACCTTGTGTGATGTTGCGCTACACCTCTACATGTTTCAACGGGGTGATATTAAGAGGTTTTTTGTATTTATATACATTATTTTCACATGAAGAAAAATGTGTCTTATACAAATGGAATTCCTACGATTATATGCATATGCAGTAATGTAAAAAGTAGGTTTTGAGGGAGTGATCATGACATGATTGGGCATCATCCTGCAGGAGTGAAATATTCACATGATGTGACATCACATCACCTGGCACCAATGGGTTAATTCAAGACAAGTTGTTTTGTAGGCTTCCAGATCTCATATAAGTCTGAGCTGAACGTTCACAGCTTATAATTTTAAACTGGCTTTCTAAATTGTTATTAATTTAATGTATTTGCCACCAATTTTTAAAAGTTTGTCTCCATTTACCTGCAGATGCTTCAGAACAAACATGCACATTCATATTCACATTAACATTCACATTCACATTCACACATTCACTCAATCTCTTCCATCCTTCCTACCTTCCCACCTTCCACTCGTCTCCTTTCTCTCATTCATTGATAAAATGGTTGTATTTCAAGTGTCTTAGAGATTTGGATGTAATTGTTATGGACACTGTTGACTCTCAATATAACGGACCTGGACACAAGGGATTCAGATATTGTTTACCGAGTATATCTAAGGGTCAGAAAACAGATGTTAACAATGGACAAAGTTTGATATGGTCCATTCGACCACTTATATTTTTTGGGTTCTATGAAATGGGTACATGGTAGTTAACCAAGTGTCAGCCAGTTAGTGCTCATAACACCGTCATTGTTTTGAACTTGTGAGTGTGCAGTTGAAACCCTGCCATATTAGTCTGTGTATCACCATTTAGATAATTTTTATTCTATTATTGTTTCAGAGTGTTATTATTTGTTATTAATCTTACTGCACTGTATTTATCTGAATGAGTGAGAAAACATTTTCTTGGGTTGTGTTTTTACTTACATACATGCCTCATGTTAAAGTTGCATGTAACAGGTAAGCCCCACTTCTCACCAGCTGCAGAAAACATATTATTATGCATATAAAAGATAATATTATATGTATTTATAGATTTTTTTCTTTCTTTCTTACTTTCTTACAGAAGGGCTCTGTTATGTTAATGGAAACTGTACTGACTTTGCCTATGCTTAAGATTTTCCCATGACTACAAGTCAAACTTCCAAAATATTTAGACAATATGAAGTTTGGTTTCGCATTAAAAAGTAAATTCTTTAATATACTTCTTCCTTTTTCACAGTTCTCCCTTTCAAGTTGTCTTTTTTTTCATCAGCCTTAGAGATCAGACTCAGGGAATTAAGAACTGTGAAACTTGCAGGTTGTATTGCTATTTTCAGTGTGTTATGTATTGATTATCATTGTGCTAATCTTTTGGTGCTATAGTGAAATGGTAGCTATATTGCTGTATACTGGTTTTATTTAAACATGAAATAAGTGCACAATACAATTATCTTGTGTGTAGGAGCATCTGTATTTTACATGTTTCCATTTACAGACTCGAATAAAAGTAAAATAAAAATGTTTTTGTATTCAAGTACCCTGTCATATGTATATGAATAATTTATGAAACTAAGTAAAGATAGAGACTTTTGCTGTGAGGAAATGCCTTCCCCAACCTCAGACCATAAGGTAAAACTTAACCCACTTGTTTGCAGACCCTTGATACCCAGTGGCGTACATTTGTACCATAATATGATGGTGATAATGCTGATGATATGTCTAAAGTTATATAAGAAAAAGGAGTAACAAAATGAAATGTCACCACTGTAAGATTATTTAAAAATGCAAGGGCAATAATCTGCCAACACTTAGAATGACTTTCATATTGATTGATGCTGCAATATGACATAAGATGTAAGCAGATCTAGGCAAAAGGTATATGTAAACATTTACTTGTTGAGTTTTTACTGGAAATCATAGGCACATATAATTGTATCCCTTTTGTTACCAATCTCACCTGTTATTGCCTAAATCTTCGACATATTTCTTTTTGTCACAAATTACTCTTTTATCACACCAATGCCTCCTCTGGATATGCCACTGAATAGTAGTTTACAGTGAAATCACAATGCTAAATTTTCACCTTCATTCTTTGTGCAATTTCTTAAATCTTTTCAAGGATATCTACACTTCCTGCAAGGTGGTAGCATCACAAATAATGCTATCAAGATTAATGATAATTTCATTCCCTAAGAGTCAACGCTTCAATATTTAAACATTCAAGGAAACTTTAAGTGAAACTTTAAGTATTGTAAACCTTTGAGACACCTTGCCTGTAGTCAGTGTAGGATTAGGCTTATCCCCCAACATTATGGTCTAAGAATTAGCCATTCCACTCAAAGATAGGAGTTGATACTTGCCAGCTTGGCTATGTTCTAACTTTATTTGTAATTACTCTCTAGCAGCAGTAGTGTTTTAATTATATTAAGAGCTTCTTTTAAAAACTACTTGCAATTATAAAATCATCTATCATTCAGCATATATTTTCTGTCTAATCAAGTTATATTTTTCTTAATGAAAAGTAATATAAAGGGATGCTGCTTTGCTCTATATGCATTCCACAAATGCTCTGCAAATACCTCTTCCACTTTGTAAGGTAATAACCGAGTTATTCTTTTCCTAATAAGATAGAGCCAAGGAGAGAGACAAAAAAAAGAAAAAGAAATGAGAAACACAAGCTTAACCCTTAGCAATAAACATGTTTCCTGGGGTGGGATTACTTTCATATTGTATTTTTTAATTTTACTAAAATTGCAAGCTATTTATTCCTTCAGCTGTGTAATTAGGGCATCATGTCAAATGCTTACTAGTACTATCATACCATAAATAGACTAGTATATCATAAGTATAAAATAATAGAAAACACACAAAACTTCCTAAGATGCCTAACCTAGGTTGTACATCTTCAGACATGGTCCGTTATTAACCCATTCATGCCGGGGGCATTCCAGCCTTGCAAGTTGCAATGCCAGGGCTCTCGAACGCATAGGCCTAAATCAATTAAATGGTCGACGCCGTATGACAGCACCCTGCAAACGGGCCTTGAATGCGCGGTACCTGTGGTGTACCACCTGTCAAGGAGGGTTAAAGGACAAAATTTTTTTTACTAAATTTTCTCTTAATTCCACCTTAAGTAATTAACTTCTGAATGATATGTAAAAAATCCTTTTATATTTGTTGCATGAAAATGTGGTAATGCTTTGCGTAATAAAAATTACAAAAATATACGTTGAAATCCTTTCGTGGCCTGTCAATATGGGGAAAAAAAGGAAAAAGATGCTGTAGAAACAATTATGTTTTAGACTTTCTTCACATTCTCATATTAACCCATCCCCGACGGGGGAATTCTAGCCTTGAATGTCCAAATGCCGGGGCGTTCGAATTATTAGGCCTAAATCAATTGAATGGCTGGCACAATACTGTGCTGCCCGGCCACTGGGCTTTTGAATGCGCGGTACACATGCTGTACCACCTGTCCAGAGAGGGTTAAGTGTGTATTATATCAAAGTGAAGCAGCTTCACCTAAAACATTGCAACTTTTCATGCTCTTTCATTCACTTTAGAGCCAATGTTGCAAGTGACAATTGTATTGTATCAACTTAGCAGCTTATTTTCTTCATACTCAGTGTAATAGAAGAATTACAGTTTAATGGGAAGACAATAAACAATTTTTTTGTATTCCTGTACTGACAAACAAAAAAATAAAAAATTATCCACAACAAAGCTAATATCAAGAGATGGGGGAAAAGGAAGCTTGTGCTCATGACACAAGGCAGCCTTGCTGGCATGGGTACATTGTAGACACAGGGCATGGTTTGAATCACCTTCTCATTCTGCCTGAACATCCTTTCTCTCCTGCTGGTGCTACAAGAAAGAAAGTGGCACCATCTTTGTTTTGGATTTTTTATTAAATCCATTTTACTTACCACTCCAGCAATTATAGTAATTAAGATTGTAATTGTCATCATCCAACATTAGTTATTACTCATAGTGCAATTAAGTTTCACACCAGTTTTTTCTTCCCATCAAATATTGCATGACAACAATCATCATGCACATCATGATACCCACCATCAGGCAAAAATACTTTTCATGTATGTCATGACACCCGTTTGCCATAGGTTAACAATATGCATTTTTGAAAAACAAATAGTTTTCCAGCAGTGATGGAGAAAAGCTCTTCAAGTCATGGTCAGTGTTACTGCCTTTTCAATAATACAATTAGATATCAAATTGGCAAGGAATGAATGAATGAATCGAAGGTAGATATACAATTTCTTGTTTTAATAGCGGAGGGCAATGATTATACAAATAATTTTTACTCTTTTATAGGCTGAAAGATCTTTTTGTTGTTTTTCTGCCTGTTATGTCCCTAAATGATCTTCCATGAGTTTCATAGTTGATTTTGGAGACCTCAATATCAAAAGGTATGGGCATTCAAAGGCATCCTTAAAAAAGGTGTATATATATATATATATATATATATATATATATATATATATATATATATATATATATATATATATATATATATATATATATATATATATATAGCTATATACACATATATATATATATATATATATATATATATATATATATATATATATATATATATATATAAGAACCTTAATCTTTTTCTACATGAAAAAGGAGAATAAAACAAATCATTTCACATCTGGAGTAAAAGTATTCATTACAATGCTTCTCTTACATAATTTTCCTTATATGATTATCAATAAGTAAACTGGTTTGGACCTATCATCCGTTGTTAAGGTGGTAATTCAATCTAAATTATATCCAAAGGACATGAGGTATCAGAATTTGAGGATTTTCAAAGCCTTACTTTTTTCTGTTATTTTGCATAAGTGTTATTTCCACTACCTCCTTGCCAATGAACAAAGTAATAGTGTAATAGTGGACGAAAGTTTTATTCCAGAAACATGTCATTGCCAAATGATTATAAAGCTTGGGAATACTTGACTGAGATTGATTATATATTTAAAAAGAATATAGGACCTGCACAAGACTCCTAAGCCACACCCATGGACTGCTTCAGCTTTATCATTTCTCTTAAGTTATTCTGGCTCTCCGACATGCTGCGCTCCAAGTATTCCTTGTTTGCCTGTTGAAAAGATGTCAATTTTAAAGTATTAGTGATATGGCACAAACAGCCAATGTGACTGGATGAAGAGCTTCCTGTCAGAAAATTTCAAATAATTATCCAACTAAATACATACATGGTCATAGATAACATTACTGATGTAGCATTTCAGAACAAATTGTTACATCAACTTTCATATAAAGTAACCATGGTGATAAAGTCGACAGACAAAATGAACAACAAAGCTTTTACGTCAAACTTTAGAAATTAAAATTCAAATCAATTTACATACCTGTAAGCTAGTAATTTTCTCATTACATTTTTCAACCTTAGCTTTCAAATTTTCTCGAATCTGTGGGATATCAGTCAAAAGAAACATTCTACCCACACTATCGTAAACTCTTGTGCTATCTCCTAGACTCTGAAAAGCAAACAGAAAAATGTAAATATATTACAGTTAAACATACAAGTAAAATAACCACAATAAAATAGATAATAGGAGAAAGACATTATAGTGCCCATTACACTGACTTAACTCATGTTAAACCACAATACATGAAAAAATCCAAGCTAACATGTCCATATCTAATAGAGCAAACATTCAACTATGGGAAAAAGAAGAGATAAATGAATATCTCTATCAGTAACAGTAAAGTTTTAGTAATCACACTTAGGTCTCTACATTTATTAACCCTCTCTGGACGGGTGGTACACTACTGTACCGCTCATTCAAAAGCCCAGTGGCCGGGCGGCACAATATTGTGCCAGCCATTTAATTGATTTAGGCCTAAGCGCTCGAAAGCCCCGGCATTGTGACATTCAAGGCTGGAATGCCCCCGTCGTGAATGGGTTAATAAAAACAATACTTACCTGTATTTCCTTGTCTGTGAGTTGAGCATGAACAATCTGCTTTTTGAGACTTTCTACTTGCACATCTGCAATTCTTAGTTTTTGGTTGGTTTCCTGCATCTTTCCCTGAAGTTCCATGAAGGCCTGTGAATGTATGCATATCAATAATTTCCTCCAGAGAAGTATATATGATGCTTACATTAAGGCTTACTTTAAGAGTGGTAACAAAGTCAAATGACATATCATAACTAACTGTGATGGTATGATAAAATCCCCATAGATTAGTTTTGAATGGAAAATTGTGATTCTTGCAATAGTAACTACTACTCATCTGTCTGGCTCTTTACTTTTCTTTCCAGCTACCTAGATTGAACTATTTTTTTCACTTTCAAAAACCTTATTGAATTTGGTTGTGGCCTGTGATAAGAAACGTGCAATCCTCAGGTCAAACCGATATTAAAACTGTGACTTTGGAGAAAAAAAATATCCACCAAATATTCTATCAACATTGAGTTTGGACTTTACTCCTTTGATAATGAGTTGCCAGAGAGATCTATTGGTTCCACCGTGCCAGAATATACATGGTGAAGGGCTGTCGGCACATATGCTAGTGTGGCAGATGTGTGTGCATTAGGGTCCTTTCCCTTAACCCTTTGGCCACGGTATCTTTTAAATAAGTTTATACAGCCTTCAGTCGGTATTATCATATATGGCCCGGCCCATCTGCGTCTAGGCCTATTGCTTGCCTTGACAGCAAATGATGCCATCCGCGAATTTTTCCTAGTTTTCCTAGGGAGAACTAGGAAAAATGAGACCCAGACTTAATATTGTAATAATATTGGCTATATTCTATTCAAACCCACAGGTGCCAAGAGATGTGATATCACGATATGGGAATATTTCCCTCCTGACCTACTGATGACCTATCATGTCATGATCTCTCCATCAAAATACTAATTCTATATCATTACGCTCTGAGAGGTGCAGCACTTAGTCACTGAGCACACTTGCTATATATCCAGTGGGAGCGGCATTAGGCCAATTAATTTTTCCTTATTTAATCCATTGACAATGGGAAATATTCTGAACTATCTGCTCTACCTTGAATGATATCAAAGCTGCCCACTTGATATGAAAATCAGAAGCATGTTGATGAAGTCTCTTCCCCTTTGTCTTTGATACTAGATTGGCAGATTACTGTTTTTATTTTTTTCAATAATGACACCAAAATGTAAGGTTTAAATTCAGAGGACTGCAGTTTGAGGATTAGTGCCATCAGAGATATAAAACTTATATAAATGCACAATATTGAGAGCAGCCTGCATCGTTATAGCATATATTGGTGACATCCTGAATTCGGGACCCCTTGCAATAGTAAAAATGGAAGACATCAATTGGGTCATTGGGTTAAAGATAACTTGCCAGGGAGGTCTCTTGCAAGAGTAAATGTGGTGGATGTTCATGGGGCGCACTATCTAAAAGGCACGGAGGCTGCTCTGATGATCCGCAGTTTCAAGTGTTTATCAGTTCTTGTCTCGAGATTTCTTGCACATAAAATAACTCTTTTTTCAATCTTTATAGTTTAGGATAGAGTTCCTAACTGTTAAGAAGATTAACATCGTGTTGACACTAGGGTTTATGTGGATTCTAACTGGTCTCTATGGTAAAGTTACTAATAAGAAACAAGAAGGTATTACAAAAATATTAACACGCCCCACACCCACGTTCCCTACTACTACTCATTTCAATACAATTATCTCAATATCACATTATCAGTTTCCAGTCTTCAATTCCCATCCCTCATGGCAATGTAAAGACTATCAGAATGAAACATTTAATAAAGAATGATAGCATCGGCATGGCATTCTTCAAGACTTACTAATATAGAATCGACACCTCACGAGGAAACTCAAAATAGCAAAACCTTTCCTCTGAGGACATGGTATAGAATTCCCAACGATATCTCATATGTTAATGCAAATGGCGAAGAGTGCCCGTATCTATGGGAGAATTACAAATACAAGATACATTAAAAAAGGAATTAAAATAGGAGTCTTCTGAAGAGGGCCTTGGCTGAGCACACTGCCCGCACACGCCTGGATCTCTTCTTCAGGCCTTTATTCCTCTGTTTATACGTGATTCCTGCTTTCAAACCTTTCTGTTTTCCTTTGGTAGTGTCATGCTGCTACCCACCTTCTTTAATTCTTGGTCGGGTTCCTTGGACATCGTGGGAAATGAGTTAAGAAGTTTGCGAAGGGGATGAATCAATGATGTTTTTCCACACCTACGCAGTGTTGCCAGTGCGCCGACTGCACGCCTGTTCCTAAAATTGTTTTTTTTTATTTTCAAGAAACGTGGCCAGAAAAAATGATATTCTTTTAAAGATTTTGGTATTTTAAACTATTCCTGTTGAGGGATGGAGATGTAATTATGGGACTTAAAGATTGGAGAAAAATAATTCAGGGAATGGTTTCTTTTTTTGGTAATATTGTTCTGTGACTTTAACCTTTCGGCTAGAATGTATTCACATAATTTTCATTTTCATTTTTTGTTCTCAATCTAGATTATCCTTATCCTCTTCAAATTATACTAAAGGCGTAATGAGTACAGGTTATAAATGTGCATAAACAGTAATAATTATCTATTCTTAAGGATGAAGCCACCAACAGTAATAAACATTCTTTTTCAGGGATGAAAATACGAACACTAACGAAAAAAAAATATTTTTAGGAGTGAAGGCATCAACTGTTATAAATATATACTTTCAAGGGTGAATACTTCAATCTGAAGGAACTGTGACTAATTCAGAGATAACGATTCTGTCAAATATAAAACGTAGCGGCAGAAAATATAACAGTAACGATGCTAATGACTGTATACAAGAGATGCAACATATACCTGACGATTTTCAAGTGGAAACCGTGTTTTAACGATAGATTATTTAAGGGAAATAAATGGGAAAATGTGATTAAACGACGAGACTAATTTGAGTGCAAGATTGCAGATTGTTTGCTATCAATCACGAAAATAACTACACATTTTAAATCTAAGTGTTGGTTGCATGGTGGTGTCAATGGATGGCTTGTGCTATCAAGATTATATCGGGTGTAGTAAATTCGTGGTGTTATGTGTACATACAAAGGTCGTAGGAAGGATTGTAGGTTAAAAATGCTTAGAGCTTTCAATAAGAGAGGATCTGTGATGCTTCTCTCTTCGGCCTCGCACGAGTAAATAGTTCAGCTTTTAGTTTAAGAAAGTATTGACCTACTGAACAATTAACATTATCTATTGGCGACATGTCCCTCCACCCCGCAGGAGTGACACCGATACGTGCTACATACTGGGTCCTCTTGCAGGAATGCCTTGTAGCATGATTGTATGCATAAATGATCTTCAGAAAAGAAAGATTACGCAGGCACACGCGTGCACACACACATGTATGTATATATATGTATATATACAATAACACATATGTGTGTATACATGTGTGTATATATATACATACATATATATATATATATATTGATATTTATATATATATATATACACATGTATATATATATATATATATATATATATATATATATATATATATGTATGTATATATATAGATATAAGTATGTATATATATATAAGTATATATATGTATATATATGTATATATGTATGTATATGTGTATGTTTGCGTGTGTGTATGTACATATATATATATATATATATATATATATATATATATATATATATATATACATATATATATATACATACATATATATATATACATACATATATATCATATATACATACATATATATATTTATATATATACATACATATATATCTATATATATATATACATATATATATATATATATATATATCTATCTAAAGGCAAGGTCGGTGACATCTGTGTGGGCGTGAGAGGAGGGGGAGAGAAGAGGGAGCACGCTAGGTTAGTGATCTGAGCTGGGTGGTGTGTGTGTGTGTGTGTGTGTGTGTGTGTGTGTGTGTGTGTGTGTGTGTGTGTGTGTGTGTGTGTGTGTGTGTGTGTGCGTGTATGTACATACATACATAAATACATACACATATCTGTTAGTCCGTATTCATCCTAGGTTTAGTAAAAGCCCACTCGACGAAATCTATGCTAATCTGGCTGCTTAAATCTCATGCACTCTCAGAGCTCTTGAACATCATTTGGATAAACTTCCCCTGTGTTTGTCTTTGTTAATAATATCATAATGCAGGAAGCACCACCACGGGAGCTCATGAAACCTAAAGCTCATATTTAGAATAAGCTCACCAATTTCATGCCAAAGATGCCTTTGGGACGTAATGGCGTCGCTGTTATCCCATGGATGATTAATCTCCTTTCCCGGTTCTGGCTTAAATTAACCTGGGTTTTGGGGATTGTTTAGCGGGGAAAAAAAAGAAGGTCGGAGAGATGATGGTTTATCCTAATTTCTGTGTCTTGTAGTTATATACGAGTGTATCATTACGGGTTACTCGTTAATTTCTTTGGGGAAACTTTTGAGTAGTATTTTATGGAAATTGGTGTTATGTATGAATAGAGGCTATATTAATAACAACATATGTGACACATTATATGAAGGTTATACAATCAAAAGCAGCTTCATTATATTAAGTTCTGTGTAATGTATGCCTTATCTTATATAAGTAGTCGTTATTCACATAAAAAGTTGGCACTAAAAGAAACAAAGTGTCAGGAATTAGGCAATCCTTATATATCTAAAAATAACCTTTGGGTCTATTTTTAGAACCTTTATTCTTCTTTTTCTACTTCTGTAATACTGCAAGTAATTGGAAATTTGAGTTGATTAACAATAAAACATCAATTTTTGATTCGAAGCTGTCACGGAGCAAGAAATCGAGTGGGTAAACGGTAAATAAAACTTTACGTACAAAAATAAACAAATAAACAAACACAGCGAGTTCTTTAAACTTCCAAGAAAACAAGGAATGACATTCTTAACTTCATAAAGACAATCCAGTATCTACAACCCCCTTAATTCAACACACGTTTGTGAAATCGCCCTGTTATCCAGTAGAACTACGGAACGGAACAGAACAATTAATTACGTGATTTGCATGTTCCGCTATGATAACAATGGCATGCACACATGTTAGTGAGACTGTGCATTGCACAGTCTCACTAACATGAAGCCATTTCTACACTTACGTCGATCACGATTTCAAGATAACAGATACAGATACAGACCACCAACGTTGTGTAATTATTGTATATAAAATTAGATAAAAAAAGAACGATTTAGTCACTGATAGCGTAATCTCTTCCGGTAATAATGTTAATATACATGATGATGATAATGATTATATTGTCGATATTTATCGCGATCGTAAAAAAATGGTCATATTATATTAATATTTATGATAATAACGAACATAAGAATGAAATCATCAGGTATAATGATGAAAACAAAAGAAAATACAATTAAGTTAATAATAATGATAATGAGAGAGATATAATGAAATCACAATCACAATAGAAACATATATACATATATATATATATATATACATATATATATATATATATATATAAATATATATATATATATATATATATATATATATATATATATATATATATATATATATATATATATATATATATATATATATATATATATATATACATACACGCACACACACACACACACACGCACACACACACATATATATATATATACATATATATATCTACATATATATATGTATATATATCAACGAAAAGTAAAATAATCACAAGCGAAGCACTGTGAGCAAAGTGATGTCAGTCACGTGCTCAATAATGACTATATGTGACCAGTCATGATATGTAAAGCTTATCTTTATTATTATTTACAACAGTAATAGACACACAGATGGCAGCAAACAGTTAGATAACACTGAAAACACAAAAATAACATGTGAAATGTGAGCAACAAATCTGATAAGACAAAGCCAGTTCTGTTTATTAAGCAACGATAAGTGATCAGATATGATAAACGTTTAGTTTTTATTGTCATCATTATTATTATGTTCACGAAAACCACCAACGTTGTCCCAAAACTAATTTCCTTTTTTATTTTTTTGCTGTAATAGTATATAAATCCGCCCTAATTATAGACTACCGTATTTCCCTTATATTCCCGTATAACTGCAATCCTTCAGTTACTACTTAAACAATTCGATTTTCTGACGAATACCCGTTTAATTAAGAGGAATCACAACCCACCGGCATCCTGTTCTAACAACCCTCCTCCTCCTCCTCCTCCTCTTCCTCGGTGTTTCCTCGCATGCAATATTGTGAAAGATAAGCCTCCCAATTGAAACACAAGAGGCACAGGTTGGGGTGAGAGCGCGCCATTGATCAAAGCTCTGGTTTCCCTCCCTCCCTGATGCGGGCGGGGCTGTTTTTGTGTTCCCATATGTAGTTTCTTTTTTTTTCTCCTTCGATTAATGTTTCTTTGAAGTGATACCTTTTTATATCAAGGTGTGAAGGACTGGCATGAATTTTGTAAATAGTGAAAGAAGTTGGGCGTTAGTTTCTCCATGTTTCCCTTCTGTTGCCGTTTTTACGTTTCATTCCTCTGGTTAGCCTCTCTCTCTCAATTCCATAAATGATTTATTCCTATTCAACAAGAAGAAGGATGGAAATGATTTTATAAATCTATGAATGAAATTGGGCGTTAGTTCCTCGATGGCTCAAGAGATGGCGCGCGGTGTCCAATCAATTCTCAAAACATCGAGTTGTTTTGAGGTGCAGCTCTCCTCTTCTCTCTGCTCTTACTTCTTTCCCGTGGGATTAGGCACGATGGGAACGTAGCCGTGATAAAGGACAATTCAGAAGAAGACAACGAACTCGTCAACGAAAGGAGAAAATGTCCGGAAAGGGCGAGAAAGAAGGTGAGTAGAGAAGAAGGATTTTCCTGCTCCCTTGCGGGGCGGTGCAACTGATAAGGGCAACAACGGATGTTTAATCTATGATAACCATAATCAAAGGATATTTCGGGACGTATTGCCGGTGCATGGTAGAGTCTGGCGTGGGATTTACAGGCTCATGGGCGGTATTAGGAGGAAAGAGCTATGAGGATCGTAAAAAGGTTGTAGTTGAGGAGCAGGTCTTGAGACTTCATGCTTGGGAGAGTATGTGTGCCAGAGGTCAGCTGATATAATGCTATGAGTTTAAAGGTGCTGTAAGGCACAAGGAACGCTTGACTGAGACGTGTGTACTTGCTCATATGTGTGTGTGTATGTGTAGAGTGTCTCATTAATAAAAAAAAAAAATTTCAGGTGTATTAAATGGATTTGAGATTTATGAGCCACACCCCCTTTTGTAAAGGTGTTGTTATCAGGGCCCCTGGGCACTGCTGGTGTCGAAGTGTGATGGCTCAGTTGTTCCATTGGCACTAGACTTGAGTGATGAGGTGGCTTGAGTCTGAACTTGATCATTAGTTTTGTGGTAATTCATGGAAAGGTGGCAGAAATGGCACCAGTGTCATTTCTAAGCTTTGTTCAGGAGGAAGTGCCAGAGGACAGTGGCAATGTGCAGGTTGCATCACCAGGTACGATTGGGGATTGTATGTGAGAATGTTTAGTGCGTTGAGGATGTTTGTTCTTTTTCGTCCAAGGTATTTGTTGTGTCGGATGTTGATATGCTCGTGTGGTGAACTTAGTATAGTTTCGATAATTTATCAAGCGTTATTTTTAGATAATGTAATTAGGAATATAATTGTGTAAGATTTTTTTTCTACCATACAGTATTTTTTCAGCATATATTTGAAATTTAAAATCTACCTTTTGTAATGTATATAGCTAATTAAGATCAGAGAGTGTTTTTAAGTTATTAAACCACAAACAAAATCAAAGGAGGAAGGTTACTGTTCCTTCTGATGATATTTGGAATAAATTTCGGATGGGTGTCCAGACTTCGCATAGTCATGATGTCACATATGTTATTCATATCTTTGTATAAATCATTTTACTTTTGTTTAAATGCTACTTGGAAAGAAGAAAAGGAAAAGGAGAGAATATGTATGGTTTCTTGGGTAATTAACTTAAGGGTATGTGCAGTTATAATGTTTCATATTACTAGTCACAGTTGTAATCTTTTTATGCTGTTACTTCGATGCTGAAGCTCTATAAGATTTAAACCTAAATAGTTCTTTGTATCCTGGCCCTTTTTGTGTCCAGAGCGTCTTCAAACTGCAAAACTTTTGACAACATGAATTCTGCAGTAGTTGTGTGATGAATTGTTCCTATTTTTTTTGTTTTTGTTTGGTTTATGTTAATCTAAATTGTTTTGTTTTGTTAAATAGCTCATGCTGTATATGATAAAGTAGTATAGTTTGATATATATAGTTTTCATATGATAACTTGGAAGTGGGTTCATGAGTAAAGTTTTGATTTATTGTAAAATATGATAAAGTTTTGACTTATTGTAAAATATGATAATGTGATACTCACAAGTCCAATATTATCACATTTATGTTATTGCAAGTTTGTTTCTGGTGTTTCAAGGATGCAGTAATGTAATAGTTTTAGGTTAACATTGACTGCATTGGTTCCTAGATAATTCTTCTGTTTAGTTGATCTAATTGCAATGGTTAAGCATTGGTGGATGTGCCTTGACTCTTTTTTTTTTAATAATATACATAAGATGAAACTCAAGGACGATCATAGAATGAATATTGAATTGCAACTGTTGAAGATACTGATTTTATACTAATCTGAAAGTTTGAGATTTTTTCAAAAGGTTCATGCCAAGCTCAAGAAGATAAGATTAAGCATGGATTTGGAGGATTAGATTGCAACATGCGTATAACATTATCCATTTTGGTGTTGTATTATACACACAATACTATGAGCATATATACAAACAGTAGTTAAATACAAATTATTAAAAGGTGTTTATTTTGTAGAGAAATAGTCTTCAAACTGTTAATACTAATATTTAACTACCTTTGATTCAGAGTTGTGTTGCAAAAAGAGAATGTATAAATGGAGATGCCAGTTGAGTACAAATAGTAATTATTTGTTAGGAAAGGAAAGTGAATATAACTAGGACTGATGTAGTTGTTAGTAAAAGATTAATCTTTAGAATGAAACACAATGTAAACAATTGATTAAGTTAAGTGGCATGGCCTAATTGATTAAGAGAAGTGCATTCAAGTAAAGCATCAGTAACAAATTATATAAGGAATGAGATTGTACTCAGTGTATGAAATAAAACATTATAGAGATAGTTTGAATTAGAAGAAGGGGATTGTGTGATGTGAAGTGGTGAATGGTAAGGAGGAATATGACATTGATGCTAGGAGTCTGGTGGATTTTAAGCCATTGATACTGGGAGTCTGGTGGATTTTAAGCCATTGATGCTGGGAGTCGGGTGGATTTTAAGCCATTGATGCTGGGAGTCTGGTGGATTTTAAGCCATTGATGCTGGGAGTCTGGTGGATTTTAAGCCATTGATGCTGGGAGTCTGGTGGATTTTAAGCCATTGATGCAAGGAGTCGGGTGGATTTTAAGCCATTGATGCTGGGAGTCTGGTGGATTTTAAGGCATTGATGCTGGGAGTCTGGTGGATTTTAACCCATTGATGCCAGAAGTCTTGAGGATTTTATCCCATTGATAGTGGGAGTGCATGTACACTGGGCGTTGTCCAGTGTGGGTTTTTTAAGATATCTTTTACACATAGATAACACTAGGAGGGATTAGTCAGCAAGGACACATGACCTTACATGTTTACCCCCTTCCTTGAATTTTGAGCAAAGATTTTGTTTTATTTTCTTGCTATTATTGTCATTCATATTATAATGCTGATTATTATTAGGATGGTAATGATAATTCTCAGCAACGATAATGATATTATTATAATTCAAGGAAAAGGGTGAAAAAGATGAGGTCAGAAGGCCTAGGAATGGACTTCTTGATAGATAAGCGTTTGTCAGGCCATCTATGTATCAAGAACAAATAAAATAAACAAAAGCATTGCAGACAGTCCATGTTCTTGGCGTCAAGGGGTTAATGGTGATTATTATAGTAGAGTTTCTGCTCCGTCTCAGGGGTACCGTGTATGTTTAAGGGGCAAGAATAAAATATGTGTCAGGGCCTTGTGTTTGTAAGGCATCTGTTGAACTTGGGTAGAACGTGACAACAGAGAGTTGTGTGTGAGGGAAGGATTGACGATGGCGCATGACAAAAGAGTTCCGGAAGTTGAGTAGGGTTTGCGGAAGTGGAGATGCACGGCGGGAAGGTGAAGAGAGGCAGCTGCGGGAAGCCAGGAAGAAATATTTAAGATGAAGATGTGGAAAATATTGAATATTGAACGGTGTTTTTTTTTACGAGAGCGGGGTGAGGGAAATGGACAGTGCGAAGCTGGCAAGTCTACGATATTTAAAGATCTGAGGACGGCGAGGGGAGTGGGGGAAGGGAGGGGAGGGGAGGGGAGGCATGGCGGCCACATGGTGCGAGTACGTGACAGGCGGCAGCGAATACGAACCTCTCTGGCACTTAACTCTAAGGTCGAAAGCTGCTTACAATTTGCGACCGTAACTCGACGCGGCAATTGTCTACACATTTTGTTTGTTTGGTTGTATGTCAGTGTTTGCTGTTGCACGTTTTCGTTCGGTTTTTGTGACTTTGTTTTTATCAGTGTATCGAGTTATGTTCTACATCTGGCAGTGCAATCATGGTGAAAAAATGCCATGTACCAGAACCTTACTGATGGGTAAGTTTCATTGGTAAGGAGACCTACGGTGAAGAGTTGTTTGGGGGGGGGGGGGAGGTTGGTCATAAGGAATGCAAATGCGAGCTCTTTAACCCAATAGCGAGATCGTAAAATGCCTGATGCCAGCCAGGCGCACCCGCACAGGTTGAGGCACCCGCACCCTGGTTGTCAGGGCGACCTTGAGCCTCGAATGCGCTAGGTCACATGGTAGCAAGGTCGCGGCTGCCGTTTCCTGTGCGTATTCGGGAACATGTACACATGTACACGCGCGCGCACTTGTAGCTGCGAAAAACACATGCTCAGACTGATTGATTCACGCACGAACGTTCTGTCTCCCGCACACGCCCTTTATTCCCGCCGTGCCTCACACTCACTCACTCACTCACACTCACTCACTCACTCACTCACTCACACTCACTCACTCACTCACTCACTCACTCACTCACTCACTCACTCACTCACTCACTCACACTCACTCACTCACTCACACTCACTCACTCACACTCACTCACTCACTCACACTCACTCACTCACTCACTCACTCACTCACTCACTCACTCACTCACTCACTCACTCACTCACTCTCTCTCTCACTCACACTCACTCACTCACTCACTCACACACACTCACTCACACTCACTCACACTCACTCACTCACACTCACTCACACTCACTCACACTCACTCACACTCACACTCACACTCACACTCACTCTCACACTCACACACACACTCACTCACTCACTCACTCACTTACACTCACACACACCCTTGCACACTTACACACACTCACACTCTCTCATACTCACACTCACACTCACACTCACACTCATATGCATACTCACACACACACATACACATACACACACACATACACACACACATA
>BOPN01009631.1:15000-19131 GCA_017312705.2 Penaeus japonicus | reverse complement strand
AGATATCCGGTCAACAAAGCATCTTCGGAGACACAATCAATCACATATCTATTTATCTATTCATTTGGACCATTTTTTTTCCATTAGGGGAGTAGAGGCAGGGGGAAGGGGGAGGGGGGAGGGAGGAGAAGAACAGGGTATGGAGGCGGGGGATGTGGGGATGTGGGGGGGGGGGAGTACGAGAAGAAAGCATGAAGGAAAAATTTGGAAATTGTGATTGGTCGTTTGGGTAATAATTAATATATGATCTTTTAATGATGTTTTTATCATTTTCTTTAGGGAGGAGGGGGGTTGGGGGTTGGGGGTTGGAGGGTGCGTGGAAGGTGTATGTTCTTTTCATTTTATTGTTTTATCCTTATTTTTCCCCCTTTGTGTGTGTTTCTTTCTGTCTTTGTGTTCGTGTCTTTGTGAAAATAATGATAATAATAATAGTGATGATAATGATAACGTTAACAATGGTGATAATGAAAATGATATTAATAAACATAATTACAATGAAAAGAATAATGAAAAGGATGAATGTAGTTATGATGATAGTAATGATAATGATGATATTAATTATTATAATATTAATGGTAACAAAAATTATATTGATAATTATAACAATAATAATAATGATGGCAACAGCAATAATGATGATATTAATAATGATAGTAATAGTGATGATAATAATAATAATGATAATGATAATAATAATGATGATGGTAAGAAACATAATGGCAAAGATAATTATAACAATAATGGTAATGATATTGATGATAACGATGATGATAATGATAATAATATTGGTAATAATAACAATGATAATGATAATGATGATAATAACAATGATAATGATAATGATGATAATAACAATGGCAATAATGATGACAGTGATAGTAATACTAATAATGACAATGATAATAATATTAATAACAATAATAACTAAGATAATCATAATAATGATAATAACAACAACAGTAATAATGATGAAAATTATAATAATAATAATAATGATAATAATAACAATGATAATGGTGATGGTGATGATGCTCATAACAATACCTCTAAAATTACCACAGTACAAGCTCCCTCCTCCCCCCCCCACCCACCCCAACACACATAACCTACACCCCGGACCCATCCACCCACATGAAAAAGTACAGATCCCCAAAGGAAAAAACAAAACAAAGAGAACAAAAACAAAAGAGATCGAATACCTCAAAAAACAATTACAATCACAAAAAAAGAGTCATGCACGTATTTGCGATCGTGTCCCTGTATATGTATATCTATATCCAGGGATGTAGCTTCCAGTTTGCCTTTATATTTTTCACGCTGACTCAGACAAATGGCGGATTTTTTCGGATTCGTCACATACGAGCGTTATGGCTTCCCCCCTCCCCCTTCCCCTTCCCCTTTCCTCCCTGCCCCTTCCTCCTTCCCCTTCCTCCCTGCCCCTTCCTCTTTCTCCTCCCACCCCCTTCCCCCTTCCTCCTTCTGCCCCCACCCCCTTCCCCATTCCTCCTTCTCCTCCTACCCCCTTCCCCCTTCCCTATATCCTACTCTTAATCTTACCCCCCCCCCCCATTTCTCTCCCCCTGGATTGCTCCCCTGCCTCCCCCTCCTTCTCTGGCTCGTCTCCCTGCTCCTCTCATTCCCTTCACCTTAGCTTCTGCCCCCCCCCTCTCTCTCCCCTACCTTATTCCCGTCTGAACCTTCCCCTCCCCCTCCCTCTCGCCACCCACCCCCTTAACTTCTTCTTCTCTCTTTCCCCCAACCCTTAACCACATCCCATTCCATCCCCCTTAGCCTCTGCCCCTCCACTCCCCTCTCTATCCATCCCCCCTCCTTATCCTCTATCCCACCCTACCTCTTCCCCCTCCCTCTATTCCCCTCCCTCCATTCCCCATCCTCCACCCCCTCCCAGTTCCCCCACCCTCCATCCCCCATCCTTCCCCCCCTCCCAGTTCTCCCACCCTCCATCCCCTCCCTTTCCTCCACCTCCTCCCAGACCCCCACCCTCCAACCCCCATCCTCCACCCCCTCCCAGTCCCCCCTTACCCTCCACCCTCCATCCCCCATCCTCCACCCACTCCCAGTCCCCCCTTACCCTCCACTCCCCCCCAGTTCCCCCCTCCCCCCGTTCAACCCGTTAGGAGCGGCGATGTAAAGCGATGTTCGGTTTCGCGTCTCTTGATTGAGGGCCGGGAGATGGTCCAGATTTTTTCCCTTCGGATTTGCTCTGTTTCCGGTTTTATATTCCCCTTCCCTATTTCTTCTTTATTATTTTTTCTCTCTGTTTTCCTTTTCCGGTTTTATATTTTCCTTTCCTATTTCCTCTTTTTTTTCTCTCTCTCTGTTTTCCTTTTCCGGTTTTATATTCCCCTTTCCTATTTCCTCTTTATTCTTACTTCCCCCTTTCACCCCTTTTTTTCTCTGTTTTCCTTTTCCGGTTTTATATGCCCTTTTCTTATTTCCTCTTTATTCTTACTTTCCCCTTTCACCCCCTTTTTTCTTTCTGTTTCCCTTTTCCGATTTTATATTTTCCTTTCGTATTTCCTCTTTATTCTTACCTCCCCCTTTCACCCCTTTTTTCTCTGTTTTCCTTTTCCGGTTTTATATTTTCCTTTCCTATTTCCTCTTTATTCTTACTTCCCCCTTTCACCCCCTTTTTTCTCTCTGTTTTCCCTTTTCCGATTTTATTTTTTCCTTTCCTATTTCCTCTTTATTCTTACTTCCCCCTTTCACCCCTTTTTTCTCTCTGTTTCCCTTTACCGATTATATATATTTTTTCTTTTCCTATTTCCTCTTTATTCTTACTTCCCCCTTTCACCCCTTTTTTTCTCTTTTTACCTTTTCCGATGTTATATTTTCCTTTCCTATTTTCTCTTTATTCTTACTTCCCCCTTTCCTCTTTTTTTTAGCTCTTTGGTAACCTTTTCCCTTTTCCTATTTCCTTTTCCTATTTCTTTTCTGTCCTTATTTTTCCCCTTTCCCCCTTTTCGCTCTCTGTTTCCCTTTTCCCTTTTTCCTATTTCCTTTATTATCTTTAATTTCTCCCTTTCCCACCTTTTCGCTCTCTGTTTTACTTTTCCCTTTTTTTCTAGTTCTTTTTTAATCTTAATTGTTATTTTAATTTCTGATCTAGATATTTTTATATTTCTGTATCTGTATAATGATAGCGCTAACGATGATAATTACAATAATAAAACAAATATGATAATAACAGTGATAATGACAGTAATATTGATAAGAATGATAACAAGATGATAACAGCAATAATGCACGATAATAATGATATGATGACAATAAGAGAAATAATACTGACAATAATATTATTACTATTTATTACTACTATTAATACTAAGGACAATGATCAATAATGATGATAATAAACTTATGCTATTTTATTGTCCAAACTTACTGAATAAATGTATACTTTATAATGAAAAATGCGAATTATCCTGAATGAATGATGCTGAGTGATGTTCCTAAACGAATGATACTGAGTGAACCAATCATACTGAACCAATGATACTTAGTGAATCAATTACTGAATGAATCAATTAAGCTGAACCAATGATGCTGAGTGAATCAATTATGCTGAACTAATGATGCTGAATGAATCAATTATGCTGAACTAATGATACTGAATGAATCAATTATGCTGAACCAATGATACTGAGTGAATCAATTATGCTGAACTAATGATGCTGAATGAACCAATCATACTGAACCAATGATACTTAGTGAATCAATTATACTGAACCAATGATATTGAAAGAGTGAACTATACTGAATGAATGAACTGAATGAGCTAATGAATATGAAGGAAGGAGAGAAGATAAGAAGGGCGTGAAGTACCTGATAGGAACCATCGTCAGTTGTGCCATCAGATGCACCATCACTCTATCTTCTTCATTCATTTTTTTTTTTTCCTTCTTTTTTTTTCTTTTTTTGCTTTTTGAAAGAAGTATCTGAGAAAGAATTCGTTGTTTTATTAATCTTTTTTATTCTTGTTATCAATAATGATGATCATCATAGTAAAATTATCCATAATCAAAATACTAGCAATGGTGTTAGTGATATGATATAGATGACAGTGATGATAATATCAATAGTAATAGTAGCGTTGATAACAATAATGAT
>BOPN01009631.1:0-5000 GCA_017312705.2 Penaeus japonicus | reverse complement strand
TATTACTTTGTTCTTTTCTTTTGCCGATTGATTCTTGCGGTTTGAACAGCGCGGGGGAGCTTTCCTGCTCTCTGTCTCGCTTTCCCTTTCGCTCTGTCGCTTTTTTTTCTCTTTCTCCTTTTCCCTCGATGAGAGAGACAGATAGGTAGGACACGAGAGAGAGAGAAAGAGAGAGAGAGAGAGAGAGAGAGAGAGAGAGAGAGAGAGAGAGAGAGAGAGAGAGAGAGAGAGAGAGAGAGAGAGAGAGAGAGAGAGAGAGAGAGAGAGAGAGAGAGAGAGAGAGAGAGAGAGAGAGAGAGAATGAGAGAGAGAATGAGAGAGATAGAAGAGAGGCAGGTGCATAGACAGTAACAACACAATCGGAGGATGAGAAACAAAAATATAGATGGAAAGATTAGGAGAGAGAGAGAGAGATAGAAAGAGAGAGAGAAAGAAAGAGAAGGAGAGAGAGAGAGAGAGAGAGAGAGAGAGAGAGAGAGAGAGAGAGAGAGAGAGAGAGTTCAAATTCAAATTCAAACATTTTATTCCATAAATTACAATGGTTATTCTTATATGAATACATACATATTTACACTTGATGAGTAAAAAGGTGTTCTTTCAATTTTGTTTTAAAATTACAAAAGTTGTTAATGTTTTTAATATTATCTGGTAACAAGTTCCACATTTTCGGTCCACGAGAGAGAGAGAGCGAGAGAGAGCGGGTCGCGTTAATTATGAGTCTGAGAAATGGCTGAAAAACGGTGTGTCCAGCGCCCTCTGAGGGTTGAGACGCGGACCAGACGTACACACTCTGACGCTGGTACTCAAATGCGCACATACGTATGCTCACACACACACGGTTTTGGGAATTAGTCATACATTAGTACACACATCATTACATCTATCTATCTCTCTGTTTATCTACTTATATCTACATATATATAAGATTTCCTATCTATATACGTAGATAGATATACGCCACATACATAGACACACACACACACACACACGCGCGCGTACACAAACACTCAATTTCTCAAGCATCCCCTTACCCTCCCCCCTACCTCTCACTCCCTCCCCTCTCCCCTCTCTTCTTTCTCGCCCTCTCCCCCTCTCTATCCCCCTTCTACCCCCCCCCCAACACACACACACCCCTCCGCCTCAAGACCCATTCCGTTTGAGTCTTTCAATAATTCCAAGATTCCAAATGTGAAGCGCCAGACAAGCTCTGTAGCAAAGGTGAGGTTCCCTTCCGTAGATTTTTTTCTCTTTCACTTTGTTATGGTTTGTGGAGCTTTTGTCATTGTTCTTGTTGTTGTTATCACTTTATATGGTTTTGATTAGTATTGTTGTTATTGGCATTATCTTAATTGTCATTGTTTTTATTTTGTTGTGGTTGTAATTGTAATTGCTGTTATTAGTATCATTGTCATTATCATCATTATTATCATGATGATGATAACAATGATTGTTGTGGTAATGATATTATCATGCTTATCATTATCAATATTGTCATTAACATCAATATCAGGATTATTATCATTATCATAATTTTCTTTATTTTCATGGTTATTATTATCAATATCATTCCTACACCACTGTTATTATCATCCCTATCAACATTATCATCACTACTATTATTATTGCTAATGTTATCTTTATCATCTGTTATTATTACCATTATTATTATCATCAATATTATTCTTATCATTATCAACATCATTATCATCATCATTATCACTATCATCATTATCAACGTCATTATTATTATTACTATTACTATCATTTTCAATATGATCATCAGTATTATCATTAACATCATTACTACTACTATTATCATCATCATTAACAGTATCATTATCATTATTACTACTATTACTGTCATCATTATGATAATAATCTTTATAGATATTACTATCATCATTATCATTAATGAAAGAGAAAGATTAAGAGAGAGGTAGGGATGAAGGGGGAAGGGGTGGAGGAGGTACGACGACTGAGGGGTGAGGGAGAGAAGGGAGGGAAGGGAGGAAAGGGAGAAGGGAAGGAGGGGAGGAAGGAATGGAGTGGGGAGGGAAGGAAGGGAAGGAGGGGAGGGAGGGGAAGGGAGAAAGGGATAGAGGAGAGAGAGGAGGGGAGGGAGGGAGGGAGGGAAGGGAGGGAGGGAAGGGAAGGGAGGGGAGGGAAGGGAAGGGAGGGAGGGAGGGAAGGAAGGAGGGGGAGGGAGGGAAGGGAGGAAAGGGATAGGAGGGAGGAGAGGGAGGGAAAGGGAGAGGAGGGAGGAGAAGGAGGGGGAGGGAGGGAGAGAAGGGGGGAGGGAGGGAAGGGAAGGGAGGGAGGGAAGGGAATGGAGGGAGTGGGAAGGAAGGGAAGGAGGGGGAGGGAGGGGGAAGGGGAGGAAAGGGATAGGAGGGAGGGAGAGGGAGGAGGAGGAGGAGGAGGGAGGAGAAGGAGGGAGGGAGGGGGGAGGGTGGGCAGGGAGAGGAGGGAGGAGAGGAGGGAGGGAGGGAAGGGAGGAAAGGAGATAAGGAGAGGAGGGAGGGAGAGGGAGGGAGGGAGGGAAGGGAGGAAAGGGAGATAAGGGAGAGGAGGGAGGAGAGGGAGTGGAGGGAGGGGAGGGAGAGGAGGGAGGAAAGGGAGAGGAGGGAGGGGAGGAAGGAAAGGGAGATGAGGGAGGAAGGAAAGGGAGATGAGGGAGGAGAGGGAGGGGAGGGAAGGGAGGGAAGGGAAGGGAGAGGAGGGAGGGGAGGAAGGAAAAGAAGGACAGTGAGTAGAGGGAGGGGAGGGAGGGGAGGGAGGAGATGGAGTAGAGGAAGGGGAGGGAGGGAAGGGAGGAGAGGGAGAGGAGGGAGGACAGTGAGTAGAGGGAGCGGGAAGAGAAAGGAGGAGGAGGGGGAGAGGGAGGAGGGGGAGGGGAGGGAGAGGAGGGAGGGGAGGGAGGGAGGGAGGGAGGGGAGGGAGGGGAGGGAGAGGAGGGAGGGAGGGAGGGAGGGGAGGGGAGAGGGAGGGGGGGGAGGGAGGGAGGGGGAGGGAGGGAGGGTCAACCACCACTGGTCAGCGCTAAATCCAGCAGCTTGGGGAAAGGGAGCAGGCCATCGGGTCGCCCTTTGATCACATTATTTCCCCGCGAGACTAGACCAACAAGGGAGGGGGAGGGGGGGGGGAGAAGAAGAGGGGGTCGAGTTGGGGAGGAGAGAGGAATAGGAAGGGTGGAGGGAGGGAGGGAGGGAGGGAGAGAGGAGGGAAGCGGGAGGAGAGGGGGAGAGGGGGAGAGGGAGAAATGATGGAATAGGAGAGGTGGAGGGAGGGCGAGGGGGAAGGGGGAGGACGGGGGAGGAAAATAGAGGAGGGGGGTAAAGGGGGAAGGATGGGGAAGGAGGAGGCATTATGTGGAAGGAGGAGGAAGGGTGGAGGGAGGAGGGAGTGAAGAAGAGGATGGAGAGATACGAGAAGAGGGAGGGCATAAGGGCGTGGGGTTAGTGTCAGGGGGTGTGGAGGGGGAGGGGGAGGAGAAGGGAGAAGGAAGTAGGATGGATGATAGAATGGAAGAAGATGATGAGAGGAGACGAGAGGAGATGAGGGAAGGACGAGCACACCTCTTCCATCTCCCTTTTCCTTCACTCTTCCTCTTCTTCACACCCGTATTCTTGCTTCCTCTTCTTTCTTTCCTTTACTCTCCACCTCTTGATTCTTCCTCCCGAGTCACCTTCCGTCTTTCTCTCTTCTTTGTATATCCTCTTCCTCTTTTCCTCCTTCGCCTTTGCCGCTCCCTCCCTCTTTTCCTTCTCTCTCTTCTTCTTCCTTCCTACTCCTCACCCTCCTCCCCTCTTCTTCTTCTTCTTCCTCCTCTTCCTCCTCCTCCTCCTTCTCCTCCTGCTTCTCTTCTACCTCCTCCTTTCTTTTTCCTTTTCCTCCTCCTCCTCCTTCTCCTACTCTTCCTCCTCCTTCCTCCACTTCCTTTATCCTTCTCCTCCTCCCTCTCCTCTTCCTTTCTTTTTCCTTTTCCTCCTTCCTCCACCACCACCACCTCCTCCTCCTCCTCCTCCTTCTCATCCTCCTCCTCCTCCTTCTCCTCCTCCTTCTCCTCCTCCTCCTTCCTCTAAAGCGAGGCCCCCTTTTCTCTCTTGCATAATTACCTGTAATCACCTCATTGCTGGAGTTATTAGCTGTTTTATTAATCGCTTATGCGGGGCCGAGATTAGCGGAGAGGAGGTGGCGGAAGAAGGAGGAAGAAGGAGGAGGAAAAGGGGGAGGAAGAGGAGGAGGATGGTGATGGTGATGAGGATGGGGATAGTGATGAGAAAGTATTACAAGACGAATAAGTATTTGCAATGTTTATGATTGCAATATTGATTATGGCACAAGGATAACAATGATTATGATGATGATAAAGATAATTATGATAATGATAATGATGATGATAATCATCATCATAATCATGATGAAAATAACAATCATGATCATAATGAAAATGATAATAAGGATAACAATGATAATAAAAATAGCAATAATGATAATAACAACAATGGCAATAGTAATTTCAATGATAATGATGATAATGCTAAGAATGATAATGATTAGGATAATGATAATAAGCATAATAATGGTTAGGATGATGATAATAAAGATGATAGCAATAATAACAATAACAATAACAATGATGATTATGATAATAGTAACTATAAAAATGGTTATGATAATGCTAGCATTAAAATAAATGGGGATGGCATTGATATTGATAATGATAATGCGTAAAGATATATTATTATGATAATGATGGTAATCATAAGACAAGAACGATAATAGCAATAGCGATGATAATGTTAATGATGATAATAGCAATAATGATAGTAATAAGATGATAATGATAGGAATGATTGTAATGATAATAGTAATAATGATGACACAAATAACTTAAGATAATAACAATGATAAAACAATGATATTAATGATAATATTGATAATAATGATAATGATAAGTATAAAATGGTAATGATAATGATAATAACGATAATAATAGT